>WNWK01003772.1:82500-156758 GCA_009830355.1 Cherax destructor
TGAGCCAGGCTACTAGAGCATCATTCACCCAGCCTGAGCCGGCTACTAGCACATACCCGCCTGAGCGGCTGACACATTCCCACCTGGCCAGGTCTCATCTACCCGCCTGAGCAGGCTACTGATCTTCACAGCCTGGCCAGCTGCATCATTCACCAGCCTGGCCGGCTCTGACATCATTCCAGCGCGGCTCTGAATCCAGCCCGCCTGCATCATTCACCAGCCTGGCGGTCTAGACATTTCCGCCTGGCGGCTTAACATCATTCACCCAGCCTGAGCCAGGCTACTAGAGCATCATTCACCCAGCCTGAGCCAGGCTACTAGACATCATTCACCCAGCCTGAGCCAGGTACTAGACATCATTCACCCAGCCTGAGCCAGGCTACTAGAGCATCATTCACCCAGCCTGAGCCAGGCTACTAGACATCATTCACCCAGCCTGAGCCAGGCTACTAGACATCATTCACCCAGCCTGAGCCAGGCTACTAGAGCATCATTCACCCAGCCTGAGCCAGGTACTAGAGCATCATTCACCCAGCCTGGCCAGGTACTAGAGCATCATTCACCCAGCCTGAGCCAGGCTACTAGAGCATCATTCACCCAGCCTGAGCCAGGCTACTAGAGCATCATTCACCCAGCCTGTGCCAGGTTACTAGAGCATCATTCACCCAGCCTGAGCCAGGCTACTAGAGCATCATTCACCCAGCCTGAGCCAGGCTACTAGAGCATCATTCCCCAGCCTGGCCAGGTTCTAGACATCATTCACCAGCCTGAGCCAGGCTACTAGACATCATTCACCCAGCCTGAGCCAGGCTACTAGAACATCATTCACCCAGCCTGGCCAGGCTACTAGCATCATTCACCCAGCCTGAGCCAGGCTACTAGACATCATTCACCCAGCCTGAGCCAGGCTACTAGAGCATCATTCACCCGCCTGAGCCAGGTCTAGCACTTCACCAGTGACAGTCGCATCATTCAGCCTGAGCCAGGCTACTAGAATCATCATTCACCCAGCTGGCCAGGCTACTAGACATCATTCACCGCCTGACGGCTTGACATCATTCAGCTAGCCAGGCTACTAGAATATTACTGAGCAGGTACTGACATCATCCCCAGCCTGAGGCCAGGCTACGCACACACCGCCTGGCAGTCTGTTCCACCCAGCCTGGCGGTGACCAGCTGACAGGCCCTAGACACACACCCAGCTGCCAGTCTAGACATCTACCCACCTGCGCTCTAGACATCATTACGCCAGCCTGAGCCAGCTCTAGAACTAGACATATAACAATCACCCAGCTGAGCCAGGTACTAGAGCACATTCACCCATCCATCCCTCACCCAGCCTGAGCCTACTAGACACATTCACCACCTTGGTTCATCATTCACCCATTGAGCTCAGGTGATTAGTCTTCCCAGCCTGAGCCATACTAGAATCATTCACAGCCTGAGCCAGGCTACTAAGTGATTACCACTAGCTTAGACATCATCCATGCCTGACCAGCTAAGAACATCCCTGACGGACTAACATTTCCCGCCTGAGCAGGACTGATTTAAGCAAGGTACTAGAAATTCACCAAGATAAAGGCCAGGAGGTTACTAGGCATCATTCACCCAGCCTGAGCCAGGCTACTAGAGCATCATTCACCCAGCCTGAGCCAGGCTACTAGAGCATCATTCACCCAGCCTGAGCCAGGTTACTAGAGCATCATTCACCCAGCCTGAGTCAGGCTACTAGAGCACCATTCACCCAGCCTGAGCCAGGCTACTAGAGCATCATTCACCCAGCCTGAGCCAGGCTACTAGAGCATCATTCACCCAGCCTGAGCCAGGCTACTAGAGCATCATTCACCCAGCCTGATTCAGGCTACTAGAGCACCATTCAGTGTGTTCATGTTGTAAGATGCTCTTTAAATGTGTTTATCTACGTTCAAATATTAATAATTTATCGTGAGATAGTGTTAATAAACGCTGTACAATTCATTCTTTCTTGTCCCGTAAATCATTCTTGAGTGTGGACAAGGCTACGCCTGCACACCTTCCCTGGGTACCAGCCTGTCTGGTGCCACACTCAACATTATGGTTGGTGCCAGTCTGGATAAGCGCCCCTAGTGACCCCAGCGCCAGCTGCCATGGTCGGTGCCAATCTGAGGAGCAGTCCTGGTGACCCTCACCACCTGCTGCTTGCTGGAGGAGCGGCCGTGGACGCCACCTGCCGTGCGTCCAGCTGTCGTCAGGGAAACTGAGCTAATATAAAAATCAAGGCCAAGGAAGCCATGTGTGGGTGAAGGAGCACAGCTGTGCTCACCCATCCGATCGACCCCCCACCCCACCACCCGCACCCTTCACACACACACACACCTTGGTTCATATGGCCACCTATTTGTAGCTGCAGAGGTTGAGTTTAGGCTCCTGGCCCTGCCTCTAGACTACTCAGGAACAGTTGCACTCTCTTCGTGTCTCATGCGTCATAACATTTTTAAAGCTGTATATGAACTTTATACTTTTTCAATCTGATCCATCCACTTCCTGACCACTGAAGAACTTCTTCCTGACATCCCTGTGACTAATTTGCAGGTGTTTTCCACTGTGCTGATGTAGTGTGCACTGATTTAGCAAAGGACTTTTAACTTTAAAAGGGATAAAATGAATCTTTAACTTCTTAAAGAATAAAGGCCAGTGAATTCGGAGGCCTCCACAGTTGTTTCTCAAGGCACGGTACTTGCTCCACTTCTGCTTCTCGTTATATCCAACATATGTGTAGCACCATAACATTCTTTGCTGATTGTCGCCAGCATCTCTGTGAGAGTGACGTCCGTCCACGACACTGTGGATCTTCAAGCGGATATAAATCAAGTCCTCCCGTGGGTCTCAGACAACAATGTGATGTTCAATGAGGACAAGTTTCAGTTGCTCCGCTAAGGAAGAATAAAGCTTATAAAGATTTAAATGGTGTACAGAAGAGCGACAGTACCATGTGCGAGACTTGGGAGTAATGATGTCTGAAGGCCTCATATTCAAGGATCACAGCAATGTTGCTACTGCTACCGTAAAGAAAACGACAAGAGATGCTGAGTCAGTGATGATACTCGTAAAGTCACAGGTTCTCTCCAGGCTGACATACTGTAATACTAATGCCACCTTCAAGGCAAGCGAGACTGCTAAGCTAGAAAACGTACAAAGAACTTTCGCTTCTGTATATATTCAATCAAGCATCTGAGCTACTTGGAATTCTTCAAGTCTCTTCAATTGTATTCCTTGGGAAGCAGGCGAGAAAGACATCTTAATTTTCACCTGTAAACTTCCGAAGAGATTGGTCCCAAACCTGCACACCGAAAATCACTCTGTGTGGAAGGAAGAGACTTGGCAGACGATGTCGAACACCCCCACCCCCGCCCCTATAAAACGAAGGGACGCGACGAGTACACTAAGAACTCTATAAGCGTCAGAGGTCCCCGACTTTTCATGCCCTCCCTCCGTGCATAAGAGGAATTATCAACAAACTTATCGTTGTCTTCAAGAGGGAACTGGATAAGTGCCTCAAATCACTTCTTGATCAGCTGGGCTTTGGTGCGTACGTTGAACTGGGTGCGGCCAGCAATAACAGCCTGGTTGTTCAGGCCTTGATCTACCAGAAGACTTGGTCTGGGACCGGGCAGCAGGGGCGGTGACCCTCGACAGCATCCTTTGTGTATACTTCAGGTCATGCCTTGTCCCCTGATTCCCTTATTCTGTCTCTGTCTTATCCAATCATCTTGTACGTCGTAATCATGTCTCCGCTGACACCTACTCTTAAGGATTGTGTGGTTCAGTGGACTAGAGCGTCATGTGTTTTCGCTCACCAAGAGGCGGGCCAAAGCATCATGGGTTCGACCCCTGGCTAGTGCAGTGTAGTTATTGATATATATATATATATATATATATATATATATATATATATATATATATATATATATATATATATATATATATATATATATATATATATATATATGTGTGTGTGTGTGTGTGTGTGTGTGTGCATGTATGTATGTATGTAGTGATTTTGGCTTAAATACAAGCTCTTCTTGCCGAATAAGGCAAGCGAAAATTTTGGTATGCAATAATTTCTGAAAATCATTCTGAACCTAAAGAAAAAAATATATTTCATCTTGTACGTCGTAATCATGTCTCCGCTGACACCTACTCTTAAGGATTGTGTGGTTCAGTGGACTAGAGCGTCATGTGTTTTCGCTCACCAAGAGGCGGGCCAAAGCATCATGGGTTCGACCCCTGACTAGTGCAGTGTAGTTATTGATATATATATATATATATATATATATATATATATATATATATATATATATATATATATATATATATGTGTGTGTGTGTGTGTGTGTGTGTGTGTGTGTGTGTGTGTGTGTGTGTGTGTGTGTGTGTGTATGTATGTATGTAGTGCGATTTTGGCTTAAATAGCAACGCTCTTCTTGCCGAATAAGGCAAGCGAAAATTTTGGTATGCTATAATTTCGAAAAAATCATTCTGAACCTAAAGAAAAAAAATATATTTCATTGTGTTTGTTTATTATTAAATTATTATAAACTTATCTAAAATATATTTAGTTGTATTAGGCTAAATTAAATTTCGCTTGTTATAATAAGGTTAGATAAGTTTTCTAAGGTTCTTTTGGTACAAAATTAATAATTTTTACAATAACATAAATGAAAAAATATATATCCTTAAACGTATAAGAGAAAAATTTAGAAAGGCTTCTTGTATTGACCACTTGTTTATTATCACAATTAATGCTGACAAATTTGATTATTTCCCAGAATTACCCGAAGTGGAACATTAATTAAATGCTCCACGTGCTGAATGTTCAAGTGACGAAGGGCCGGATGTGCGCCTCTGAGCAACACCTGCATTGAAAATCATTCATGGAACATTTGGCGTCTTCAAGTAGAAGTTGGGTGAGCCGGGAACCACGTGTGGGCCAGCTGGCGCCCACGTCCACACGCCTTTCTACACCCCACCTCATTGGTCCGCTCAGTTACCGCCCCTACCATGACATCATACCTTGTTACGGCTGCGCTCATTGGTCCTCTCAGTCGCCTCCCCCACCACCCTGACGTTCGTGGGAAAGTGACGCTGATTGGTCAATCAACGGACCATAAACAAACGTTTGAAACGAAAACATTTTCACTACAATTCGCGTAATTTTTAATTTTCGATCACGGGAAAGACTGCGCTAACCAAATGCTCATTAACAACGTTCTTCTACTACGGCAGATAAATAAAACAGTGCTTTGCTACAGAATGTGCGCAGAAGAGTCATCTTGCATTAGAAACCTGAAGAAAACATGTCTTTTGAACACTAATTTAGAGAAGTGTGTGTGTGTGTGTACTCACCTAGTGTGTGTGTGTGTGTGTGTGTGTGAACCGCACTTCTGTTACTGGAGTGTTGTCAGTGTCATAAGAGAGGCAGCAGTGTTGGGAGTCGAACTTGCGTCGTGGACAGCTGAGCCCTGGTAGCCACGTGCTCTCCTCCACGCTCTTAAAGTCAACACAAGCGGAGGGAGGAGTCAGTTGTGACCAGGAGAGTGAGTAGTGAGCACGTAGTCGCTCCAGCAGGAGGAACCTTGTCGTTGTACTGAGCTCACTCACTCTGGTTCGTGGGCCACCAGGAGAATATTGTAGAGTACCAGGACAATATCGTGGCACACCAGGACAATATCGTGGCACACCAGGACAATATCGTGACACACCAGGACAATATCGTGGCCCATCAGGACAATATAGCGGCCTACCAGGACAACACTGTGGCGTACCAGGACAACTCAGTGGTGTACAAGGACAATATTGTGGAGTTTCAAGACAACACACAAGCGTATCAAACAAACACTGTGGCGTACCAGGACATAAGTCTGGCGTGCCAGGACAACAGAGTGGCGCGCCAGGACAACAGAGTGGTGTACCAGGACATAAGTCTGGCGTGCCAGGACAACAGAGTGGCGCGCCGTGCCAACAGTGTGGCGTACCAGGACAACAGTGTTCCCTACCAGGACAACAGTGTGTCGTACCAGGACAACAGTGTGGTATCATACCAGGACAACAGTGTGGTGTCGTACCAGGACAACATGATGGGAACGCCTCGCGACGACGTGGGTGCTGTGGGTGGCTTGGGTGGTGTGGGTGCCGTGGGTGGTGTGGGGGAAGGGGGCGGCGGGGCGAGTGAGAGGGGCCGCCGCCCCCAGCGCCACCCCCCCAGCGCTGAGGTAGAGGCTGAGATGAGACTGTACCTGGACAAGCTGAGAGACATCGTCCCACACATCCCTAAGAATCGCAAGGTGACCAGACTCGAGCTAATTCAGCACGTCATCGACTACATCTGCGACCTCCAGCACGCCCTCGAGGACCACCCTGGCCTCAAGGACGACCCCGCCGCTGCCAGGTTCCTCACCCCACCCACCTCTCCGCACCACCTGGCAGGTGCACACCACCACCCCCTGCCCAGCCCAGCCTCACCTCACCACCTCTCACCTCTCTCTGCCCTGGCTGCCACCAGACAACCTCTGGGGGTGATATCCACAACTAACATACTACAAACTGCAGCGGTGAGTCTTTCTTTATTATGCAGAACACGACTGTAAACAAGAGATCTCAGGCTGCATATACAATCGTACCGTGCCTCACAGAAATAAATGTAAGTACTGTGTGGCACTGGGTGGCACTGATACTAGCGTAGCAGTGACAGCCAGGCCAACACTGTTCGATCTGCAGTCATGATCTGTCACCCTTAGTGTGAGGCACGTCCCTCCCCCACCACCCCTCACACACCTCACCCCTCACACCTCAACACTAACACACCTTACCTCCCCTCACACATACCTCACCCCCTCACACATACCTCACCCCCTCACACCACCCCTCACACACCTCACCCCTCACACCTCATCCTTCACACACCACAAGCCTTCTTTAATGGTGAGATGAAACGCCCTTGATCCAAGGAACTGGAGTTAAACTCGATCTAACTTGTCTACCACCTATTCCACGACATACATACTGTACTACCCATACGGGTTTACTGTGAAGTATATGAGGGTGAGTAGTGTGTATGTGTGTGGGAGGGGGAGGTGTGTATGTGGGGCGCGTGTATGTGTGTGTGGGGGGAGGGGGAATTATGTATGTGGGGTGCGTGTATGTGTGTATTAGCGGTTGTCAAAGACACTTATCGTTAGACACTTGGCCTATTTTGGATGCATGTGTTAGTTACCAGTTCCCAAAGGCACCTTGTCGTGCCTGTTCTTAATACTGTATATGGAGTCTGCCTTCGCCACAGTCACGAGAAACCACTGACAGTTCCATTCCACACAGGTGTCAGCAAAACACTCGCAACAAAACTGTAGACTAATGGCTCTCTCTCTCTCTCTTCATACATTATCAAAATCTTTGAGAGGGTTTGAAGAAGCAAGTTTGCCAATCAAATAGTGACAACAGTTGCACAAGCTAGGGTAGCATGGGTTTAGAGCGGGTCGCTCCTGCCTGTCAACATTGCTAGACCGTTATGACATGGATACCTGAATGGTATACAGTACCGAAGATGAAAATTAGGGTGATTGATTATCTTATATTTTGTATATAGTTCTAATGTCTTCCAATTATGTCCTTGAATTTGTATTGATAAAACCACTGGAGGGCGAAACGTCTACAATAAAGATACCCAGATGTTGCACATGTGTCTAATTTTCACCACATGGACACACTGAAAGACAAGGTAAATGCAAATGTAGTGTACGAATACTTTGCAAGAGCCTTCACCAAGTGAGGCCATAGTGAGACAGCGCACAAAATGCTTGCTAAAGAAATAACTGGAAAAGTGGGCAGATGGTTGTTTAACTTCTTAACAGATAGAACCCAGAGATTAGTGGTATAACAGAGTAAAGTCGGGATCTGTCACTGTTAAAATCTCTGCGCAGTATTCACTGCAGTTCTCTTTCTCATTGTTATTTTCGACATAGGCAGAGACATGAATCATAACATCGTTTTATCATTTTCAGACGACACCAAAATCTGTTTGACATTGGTGTCCATCGAGGACGTACCTTTAGGCTGATATAAATCAAGCCTTCCAGTTGGTCACTGACAATATGATGTTCACTGAGGGCAAATATCAATTATTCTGCTATAGTAAAATTGAGGAACGAACAAAAATTATAGGCAAGAGATCTCTTGAGTGATAATGTCTGAGGATCTCACACTGAAGGATCACAACAATGTTACTATTGCAGTGGCAAGGAAAATGATTCTCTGGATAAGTAAAACATTCAAAACAAGAGATACCGAGCCAGTGTTTTAGGCCACTTGTTCACTTTAAACCAGAATATTGTTGTATACTACCTGCCCCTTCAAGGCAGGAGAAACTACAGAACTGGAAAACGTCAAGAGAACTTTTGCTACATAAAGAACCCGCACGTAGGAGATCAACTTATGACGACCTTCACTGCTCGTACAAATTTAGTCAAGCTGAAGTACTGAGAACGCCTGAAGTCCTTTTGAAAAGTATGCGAGAAAGGTACATTAAAATTTACATTTGTAAAGTTCAGACGAGGTTTTGGCCTACACCTGCACACTGAAATCCATCCCTATGAAAGCAAAAGCCTGGCAGCTGGTGCAAAATTTGCTTCCTTTGTGTATAAAGTTAATTACCAACAGCTCGCTGGCCATCTTCAAGAAGGAACTTCATAAATCAGGCGTATGTTGGACTGCAAGCGGCTGGCACCAAGAGCCTGGTCGATCTGCCCAGCAATAGGGAGGCCTGGTCCGGGACCAGGCCGCAAGGACGGTGACCCCCTAGAAGCTCCTAGAGGTAACCACTTCTTTGTCAAGGTCATTACCTTTCTCCAGGTATACCCTCAAGATGAAAACGATCTTCCAGACATCCCTAACACCCATCTGTGTCCCTAACACCCATCTGTGTCTCTAACTTCCAACTGATCCTCTCGGTACCTTCTTTGCCTCTCAAACAGCCTATGCCTGTTCTACCCTATCAGTTCCTCCGAGTATTTTGTATGTTGTTATCATGTCTTCCCTGGTTATTGTGTCTTCTAATGTCATCAAGTTCAGTTTCCTTAACCTCTTCTCATATCCCATTCCCTTAGGTCTGGAACTAACCTCGTTGCATACCTTTACACTTTCCATAGTATGTTAACGTATTTTATCAGGTGTAGGCTCCATGCCGGAGCTGCCTACCCCAACATGGGCCTGGCACTTAGTGTATAACGGGCTATGAATGACTAAGATTCCTGAAGGCTACTCTTAAATTTGCTAGGCGAGCATTGATTACAAGGGTCATTCATTTATTGCGAGTCTCTGGCGATACAGTTGGCACTATACTCACTCTTAGGTCTTCCTGGTCTGCAGTCACTGTCCCCCGAGTCTATACTCCGTCTCTGGTGGTCTGTCCCCTTCTCCAATCTTCATCACCTTGCATTTGCTGGGGTTGAATTCAAGTAACCACTTAACCTGACCATGCTTGTAGTCTGTCCACATCTAATTGTAGCATTTCCCTGTACGCTCTCTTTTTCTGTTCCCATTAATTGTACATCAACAACAGAGATACATCTGTGTGTGTGTGTGTGTGTGTGTGTGTGTGTGTGTGTGTGTGTGTGTGTGTGTGTGTGTGTGTGTGTGAGACAGTACTGACGTGAGCTACCTATAACAGCTGCCGTGGAGGTGGGTGTCATAACATTCCTCACATGTTTGTTCAATACTGCTGTTGCTGCTGTTTTTGCGCCTGCCTCTCTCCTGTTGCTGCTGCTTCTGCGCCTGACTGCTGTTGCTGTTGCTCATGCGCCAGTTTCTCTGCTGCTGCTGTTGCTATTGTCGCTGCTACTGCTGTTATTCTTGTTGCTGCTGTTGCTGCTTCTGCTGCTGGTTCTGGTGCTGTTGTTGTTGGTATAGCTGCTGGTTCGGATGCTGTTGGTTCTGGTACTCATGTTGCTGCTGCTGTCGGTTCTGGTGCTGTTGTTGGTACAGCTGCTGGTTCTGGTACTCATTTTGTTGCTGGTGCTGATGCTGTTGTTGCTGGTTCTGGCGTTGCTATTGTTCCTACTGCTGGTGGTGCTGGTTCCGGTGGTGGTGGTGGTGGTGTTGCTGCTCCTGGTGGTGGTGGTGGTGTTGCGCGCCTGGCTGCTCCACAGCCGCAATAGAGCCTATCCTCCACCTCCAAGGACGCTACTATCTACGCATTTGTGTTTGTCGTGAATGACTCCCAAATACCTCCGTCACTATACTCCAAACACACACACACACACACACACACACACACACACACACACACACACACACTAATATATACATACATATACATACACTGGTGTGGAAGGGAGGGATGTTGAGTGTTACAGTATTGGCATGACACAAGCTGCCCAAATTCCCCGCTGTATGGTCAGGAAATCTACACACCACCACCACCTGCCCCGCCGTCAGCTGCCCTGCTGCTGCTGCTGCTGCTCACCCAGCCGTCACCCCTTGCCCCGTCCTGCCCGTCAGCGGGCAGCACCTGTCACTTCCGTCAGCGCTGCCTGCTGTCTTCTCCCCCATCATAACCCCCCTCCACACACACACAACCTCACCTCTTCCTGCATACCACAGCTGTTCCCTATGCTATATACATCTGCCCTTCTGCTTACCTCCTGTCTTACCTCCTGCTTACCTCCTGTCTTACCTCCTGCTTACCTCCTGTCTTACGTCCTGTTTACCTCCTGTCTTACCTCCTGCTTACCTCCTGTCTTACGTCCTGTTTACCTCCTGTCTTACGTCCTGTTTACCTCCTGTCTTACGTCCTGCTTACCTCCTGTCTTACGTCCTGCTTACCTCTGTCTTACGTCTGCTTACCTCTGTCTTACTCTCCCTTGTCTTACCTCCTGCTTACCTCCTGTCTTACGTCCTGTTTACCTCCTGTCTTACGTCCTGTTTACCGTCTGTCATGCTTCCTGTTTACCGCCTGCTTACCTCCTGTCTTACGTCCTGTTTACCTCCTGTCTTACGTCCTGTTTACCTCCTGTCTTACGTCCTGCTTACCGTCTGTCATGCTTCCTGTTTACCGCCTGTCTTACCTCCTGTCTTACCTCCTGCTTACCGCCTGTCTCTCTCCTGCTTACAGCCTGTCTGTCTCATGCCTGTCTGTCTTACCTGAAGGATTCCTGAAGGATACTTTCAGGGGTTAACGCCCCCGCGGGTCGGCCTCAGACGCAGCCTCCAACTGGACCAAGATCTGATCTATCAAACTGGTACTGCTGGCCACACACTCCGGGTGGTTAGGAACTGACGTGAGGACGTTATCAAGTGTCCTCTTGGAGACAGCCAGGGAGACTTTTGAATAGTCTTGGTCCCCTGACATTTAGTTTGTTTTCTCTCAGAGTACTCAGGGCACCCTTTTTTTTATTAGAAGTATTTTGCACCGTCTGCCAAGCCTACGATATTCCAGGTGTAAATTATAATGTATCTTTCTCGCCTGCGTTCCAAGGAGTACAGGTCAAAATACCTCAGATGTAATTAAGGTGCAGTGAAGGTTTTCTGAATATTCTCTGGGTCTGCAGTTTCTCCTGCCTTAAAAGGGACTGTCAGTATACATTAGTATTCCAGCCTAGAGAAAACAAGTGACTTAAAGAGGACCTTCACTGGCTTGTCATTCCATGTTTTGAAGGTTCTCGTTATCCATTCTATCATTTTCCTCGCGGTTGTGATAATGACACTTGTGATCCTTTTAGATTTTTAGATTTTGCCACCGAAGTGGCTAGTTTATTGTGCAGCCATATCCATCCTGTGGAGGGTAGCGCAAGAGCATATGGATACACAAAAGGGTTAACAGGAGTACATCTAGATTTATATCTACAGTTCACTTATCTGTTACAAGCAAATTTAGAAAATTTGCTTAATATATCTGGTATCTTATTTTCATTAATAAGATATCTTGACATGTCACATAGGTTATTACACTGTCTATCTCTGTATTCCTCAGTAAGTGGACAATTAAGCACATAGTGTTCACGATAGGGCTGGCCACATACTTTGCATTTGGTGTGATCATCATCTGTGTGTCTGCCAAACTGCCAGAAGTACTTGTAGCCAAGCCTAAGCCTGGCCACTACAACATCAGTCAAACCATACCACGGGTGGGGTTCGAACCCGCGGTCAGAGAGTCTCAAAACTCCAGACCGTAGCGTAAGCCACTGGGCCAGCTAGCTTCAATAAGATTCATCCAACTAGGTATATTTCTACACCATAGGAAGGTTAGCATAGGCACCACTGTGTCCACAAATGCAAGTTTTTACAGACGAATCTCCCGCTAGCATGGCCGTGACGAACTCTAGCTCAAGTCCCCTTCAAAGATTCGTCTGTAAAAACTTGTCTCATTTGTGGACACAGTGGTGCCTATGCTAACCTTCCTATGGTGTAGAAATATACCTAGTTGGATGAATCTTATTGAAGCTAGCTGGCCTAGTGGCTTACGCGACGGTCTGGAATTTTGAGACTCTCTGACCGCGGGTTCGAACCCCACCCGTGGTATGGTTTGTTTGCAATCGTGTCATTACGATTTCGTGGGAACATCAGTCAGTGTGTTCACATTGCAAGCTACTCCATAAACGTACTTATCTACGGTCATGTTATTATAGTGGGTTATAGATTTGCTCAGGCTTCTAATTACAGTCATATAACGTTCAATTTAATAATTTACTTCTCTCCTAATATTATTCCTAATGCTAGACACAGACACACCAAAGTTATATTCTACATTTTCCTTCACGGTACTTGGCTAACGTATCAACTTTATCATGAAGGAGTAATCCAATGTGTGATGGGATCCATAAGAATTGTACATTAATTCATTTTTCCCGGATTTTTGAGCATCTATACCTGGCTTCTCCATTGATCATGTTGTTAGTCATGTGAGATCCTCTGACATTATCACTCCTATGTCCTTCACGTTAATTTTTCGCTCTATTATGTCATTAGAGTTAGTTTTATGTTCCGTTCTAGCTTTTATTTCCTCAATTTTTTTTCCATAACAGAGTAACTGAAATTTGCCCTCATAGAACATCACATTATTATCAGTGGCCCACTGGGGACGAATTTGTTTATATCCACTTGAAGGTTTGTTGTGTCCTGCATGTATGACACTGAGGCAAATTCTTGTATCGTCTGCCAAGGATGATACAGTGCTATGATTTATGTCCCTGTCTGTGTCGGAGGCCTGGATGACATACACACTCTTATATTCTTCAAGTTTCCCTCCTGTTTGACTTCTGCCTTCTTCCTGTTTCCTTCCTGCTTGCTTTCTGTCTTCCAGTTTGCCTCCTGTCTTCTCCCTGTTTGCCTCCTGTCTTCCTGTTTGCCTCCTGTCTTCTCCCTGTTTGACTTCTGCCTTCTTCGTGTTTGCGTCCTGTTTGCCTTCTTCCTGTTTCCTTCCTGCTTGCTTTCTATCTTCCAGTTTGCCTCCTGTCTTCTCCCTGTTTGCCTCCTGTCTTCTCCCTGTTTGCCTCCTGTCTTCTCCCTGTTTGCCTCCTGTCTTCTCCCTGTTTGCCTCCTGTCTTCTCCCTGTTTGCCTCCTGTCTTTTCCCTGTTTGCCTCCTGTCTTCTCCCTGTTTGCCTCCTGTCTTCCTGTTTGCCTCCTGTCTTCTCCCTGTTTGCCTCCTGTTTTCTCCCTGTTTGCCTCCTGTCTTCTCCCTGTTTGCCTCCTGTCTTCCTGTTTGCCTCCTGTCTTCCTGTTTGCCTTCTGTCTTTTCCCTGTTTGCCTCCTGTCTTCTCCCTGTTTGCCTCCTGTCTTCTCCCTGTTTGCCTCCTGTCTTCTCCCTGTTTGCCTCCTGTCTTCCTCCTGTTTGCCTCCTGTCTTCTCCCTGTTTGCCTCCTGTCTTCTCCCTGTTTGCCTCCTGTCTTCTCCCTGTTTGTCTCCTGTCTTCTCCCTGTTTGCCTCCTGTCTTCTCCCTGTTTGCCTCCTGTCTTCTCCCTGTTTGCCTCCTGTCTTCTCGCTGTTTGCCTCCTGTCTTCTCGCTGTTTGCCTCCTGTCTTCTTCCTGTTTGCCTTCTATCTTCATGTTTGCCTCCTATCTTCATTTTTGCCTCCTGTCTTTTACCTGCCTCTGTCTTCCTCCTGGCTTCCTCCTGTTTGCCTCCTGGCTTCCTCCTGTTTGCCTCCTGGCTTCCTCCTGTTTGCCTCCTGGCTTCCTCCTGTTTGCCTTCTCACTTCCTACTTTTTCTGAGGTCCCTTCGTTCTCTCTTGCCTCCTTCCGCCCCCTCCCTCCTACCCACCCCCTCCCTCTGCCACACAAACACCTCCACCGTACCTATTCTTGATCACTAACATTCTTGCCTCAAACTCGCACCTGAGGGAAGAAGGCAGGGGGCACCTAAGGGATGGAGGGACGTAGGAGACGTCTAGGAAAAAGAGGGAGGGAGGGAGGGAGGAAGAAGAAAGAACACTTAAAGGAAGGAGGGAAGGGACTTGCCAAGGAGGAAGAGAAGAGAAGCCAAGGGTAGGAGGAAGGGAAGAGACCTAAGGAAGGAAGGAAAGAAGGCTACATTTGGTGGTTGTGTTGATGGTTACAGTGTTGGGAGATCAAGAGTCTTCAAGAACATCATCATGAGCTTACCAGCTCTTGTTTTAAAGGTTCTTGTTATACACCAGCTCCCTCTCTCTCTCTCTCTCTCTCTCTCTCTCTCTCTCTCTCTCTCTCTCTCTCTCTCTCTCTCTCTCTCTCTCTCTCTCTCTCTCTCTCTCTCTCTCTCTCTCTCTCTCTCTCTCTCTCTCTCAACTGTGAAAGATACCTTCCTTCCAGGTAACATCATGGTTCATGGTTCTCTCACCAGGTTCCTACGTTCCTTCCAGGTAACATCATGGTTCATGGTTCTCTCACCAGGTTCCTACGTTCCTTCCAGGTAACATCATGGTTCATGGTTCTCTCACCAGGTTCCTACGTTCCTTCCAGGTAACATCATGGTTCATGGTTCTCTCACCAGGTTCCTACATTTCTTCAAGGTAACATCATGATTCATGGTTCTCTCACCAGGTTCCTACATTTCTTCAAGGTAACATCATGGTTCATGGTTCTCTCACCAGGTTCCTACATTTCTTCAAGGTAACATCATGATTCATGGTTCTCTCACCAGGTTCCTACATTTCTTCAAGGTAACATCATGGTTCATGGTTCTCTCACCAGGTTCCTACGTTCCTTCCAGGTAACATCATGGTTCATGGTTCTCTCACCAGGTTCCTACATTTCTTCAAGGTAACATCATGATTCATGGTTCTCTCACCAGGTTCCTACATTTCTTCAAGGTAACATCATGGTTCATGGTTCTCTCACCAGGTTCCTACGTTCCTTCCAGGTAACATCATGGTTCATGGTTCTCTCACCAGGTTCCTACATTTCTTCAAGGTAACATCATGATTCATGGTTCTCTCACTAGGTTCCTACATTTCTTCAAGGTAACATCATGGTTCATGGTTCTCTCACCAGGTTCCTACGTTCCTTCCAGGTAACATCATGGTTCATGGTTCTCTCACCAGGTTCCTACATTTCTTCAAGGTAACATCATGATTCATGGTTCTCTCATCAGGTTCCTACATTTCTTCAAGGTAACATCATGATTCATGGTTCTCTCACCAGGTTCTGTATTCCCCCTGCGCTCGATGCCGTGCTCTGATTTCTATTATGTGTTTCATTTTTTCCTTCTTAAGGTTGTCATTGCATTTCATTTGATCGTCATCTGTGTGTCTGCCAAACTGTCAGCAGTACTTGTAACCAAGCCTAAGCCTGGCTACCACAACATCAGTCTGTTCATATTGCAAGTTGCTCCATAAACGTGCTTATCTACGTTCATGTTTTCATAGTGGGTTATAGATCTACATTATAGATCTGCATTCCTATAACAATCTTTTTCATTATTTACTTCTCTCTTAATATTATTCCTAATATTAGACACAGACACACCAAAGTTATATTCTACATTTTCCTTCGGGGTACTTTTTTTGTTATCAACTTTATCATGAAGGATTAATCCAACGTGTTACGAAATCCATAACAACTGTACTCTAATTTTTTTAACCAGGATATTTCAGTATTTGTGTCTGGCTTCTCCAGTAAGTATGTTGTTGTTATGTGAATCAAGAGTCTTCAGTGTCGTAAGTTAACTTAAGCGCCATTAGGATGACAGACAATTCAGTTTGTAGTGTTGACGCCCAGTTGTTAATTTTTATGCCTAACTCAACATAATTCGTATCGTTGTTAACTAGGGAGGTTGCAACAAGAGCAGATGCAGCCCTGCCAGTAGACTCCTGCTTAGATTCTTCAGTGTATTTAATTTATGATATATTATTACTAATACTTAAGGCAAAAATTTCTTCTTGAGCAGTTGGTTTTACAAGTGATTTAAGGAAAGGATTACTAGTGATGAGTTTCTTGGGAGGGACTTGCAGGTAAGTGATGTTAAATGAATACATCTTCTTGTTGTCTACAGTGATACAGTTCGTGCACGTTATGAAACTTAATACAATTGCATGTTTTCACAACCATTTAGATGTATGTGTAGTTCTAGACCAACCTGAGTGATATCTCAATAATCCTATCACTGATACTAGAGACACCAAGCCTCTTCCTCATATTAAAAGAAAAAAATTAGTAGATTTAGGACAGCCAAAAGTAATTCCGAGGGTTTCATTTTGTATGAACTCCAAGGACTGGAGAGAATTTTCCTTAGCTAATATTAACATTAGCACCATAGTTGGGGCTGTAATCAGCCAGAAGTATGAGAGCATCTTTGCATTTCTTATTTAGTTGTGGTATAATGGATTTATTGAAGGGTACATCTACACCAAGGTATCTGTAGGATTTAACGTAGATGATGTTGTCACCCTGCAAACAGACGGGCGGGACATGTCGTTTGCTTGTCAAAATCGTTGTTTTAGATGAATTATGACGAGTCCTTGTGTATTACAAATTACTTGAACCTCATTAAGAATGGTTCTCATCTTATGCCCTGTTGTGTAGATCATGATGTCATCAGAACACCTTATATCTATATGTTTATGTGAGGTAGGTAGGGTATTTAGGAGAGCATTAATTAGAACATTAAATAGCATGGGACTGATAACTCCTCCCTACGGTATACCTAGGGAGATTTCTTTAGACTCGCTTCTAAAGCCTTGGTAGAGAACAGGTGATATTCTATTTGATAGATATCCTATTATCCAGCTGAGTAGGCTACCACCAACATCCATTTTGGCTAGTTCATGTAGTATAACTGTTCTGTTTGAAATATCAAATGCAGATTTTAGATCAAGAAATATGGTAAAACTATTAGAGGTATGTGCAGTGAGAGATGTGAAATACATTTCCGCACATTTTTTTCTTTCATGAACCCATAGAGATGAGGGAAAGTTGGTGTCTGAAACTGTAGTACAGTTTGTTAAGTATCGTTCTTTCAAAAGTTTTACAAAGACAACTAGTTACGGAGATCGGTCTAAATGTATCAGGCTGTTAGGGTTTAGGGATAGGCACAATGAGACTATTGGTCGAGGAAGTAGGAAGAACTCCTGCCTAAGAGTTATACCATCCTAGGTTATACCATCCTCTCCAGGAGCGGCTGATCGACATTTATTTAATGTATTATCTAATTCATACTCGGTGAAGAGGCAATCACTCTCATCAATATCCTGACTCATAAAATTAATAAATTTCAACCTTCCTTCAGAAGCACTCTCTAGGTTTAATCTAATATGAGGTGGGAGATTTTCATGCCTGGATGTTTTGGACCAGTTATTGGTGAGGTCATTTGCTTGTTCACGAGGAAAGAGATGAGCAACATTACCAGTCTTTTTCCTGGTTATTTTAGTTATAACTTTCCAGGTTAAACTTAAAGGAGTAGATCTGTGACGTTGGTAGATATAATTTATTTCTCATGGGATGTTTGAGGTGTGTGATAAAGATTTATACTGTTTTTGGCCTGAGGCTGAGTACATGGTAATCAGGCGAGCCTAGGCCTGGGACAGAGTACATAGTAATAACGTGAGCCTAGGCCTGGGACAGAGTACATGGTAATCAGGCGAGCCTAGGCCTGGGACAGAGTACATAGTAATAACGTGAGCCTAGGCCTGGGACAGAGTACATGGTAATCAGGCGAGCCTAGACCTCGGGCAGAGTACATGGCAATTAAATGACTGACTGCTTCTACTGAGTCCGGTAAGGTTAGGGTTATATAAGGAGTGTTGCCAGAGATTGGTGTCACAGTCATGGAAAAATTCCATGGGAATTGTCAATTTTTAGTCTTTCTGAATTACTTCCCAATAAGTGATGAAAGGCGCCATCACCAACAGTGTGCTGGACCACAAGTAATATAGTCACTGTGTCCTGGTATTCCTGGGACTGGGAACATGACCGAGTACTGGTACACACACACATACATACAACAGGCCTAGTGTCTAATCGACATGTGCCTAGGACAAAATGGTAACTAACACTCTCCTTCCTTCCACACTAAACTGTCTTCCTTAGGATTATCTTCTCCATCTCTCCATCCCATAGGATGCTGCAACTTCCAGCATGTTGCAGCTTCCAGCATGTTGCAGCTTCCAGCATGTTGCAGTTTCCAGCATGTTGCAGCTTCCAGCATGTTGCAGCTTCTAGCATGTTGCAGCTTCCAGCATGTTGCAGCTTCCAGCATGTTGCAGCTTCTAGCATGTTGCACCTTCCAGCATGTTGCAGCTTCTAGCATGTTGCAGCTTCCAGCATGTTGCAGCTTCCAGCATGTTGCAGCTTCCAGCATGTTGCAGCTTCCAGCATGTTGCAGCTTCCAGCATGTTGCAGCTTCCAGCATGTTCCAGCTTCCAGCATGTTCCAGCTTCTAGCATGTTCCAGCTTCCAGCATGTTCCAGCTTCCAGCATGTTGCAGCTTCCAGCATGTTGCAGCTTCCAGCATGTTGCAGCTTCTAGCATGTTGCAGCTTCCAGCATGTTGCAGCTTCCAGCATGTTGCAGCTTCTAGCATGTTGCAGCTTCCAGCATGTTGCAACTTCCAGCATGTTGCAGCTTCCAGCATGTTGCAGCTTCCAGCATGTTGCAGCTTCTAGCATGTTGCAGCTTCCAGCATGTTGCAGCTTCCAGCATGTTGCAGCTTCCAGCATGTTGCAGCTTCTAGCATGTTGCAGCTTCCAGCATGTTGCAGCTTCCAGCATGTTGCAGCTTCAGTCTCCTGGAGTGTGCGCTGTGGAACGGCAACATATTTTGTGTAACGTTAGATTTCAGACGTAATTCCCAACGTCCACTTTCCAACGCTCTGTGTAAACACAAACATTATTTTCCTTTATGTAAGCTATCGTTACATAAAATAAGACAAAAAAAATTATATTTAAAAACCCACAACACGTCCAGGTAAACGTCTGGTAACGCAGTGACTTCACTGTATCAGGAAAACGTTTAATTGTGCACGAGTGTCACTCGTGCACATGGGTGCACTGGGTTAATAACCCAACATGATCCTTGTAAAGCCAAGCAGCATGGCTTAATTCCGTGAGGAATGCCACCCACAACAGTCCACTAACTCCCAGCTGCCTGTTGAGTGCTACAGCAACAGGTGTAAGCAGACTTACCCCCTTACCTCTAGCCTCGTCTTGGCATTGAACCCGGAATATTTTGGTTATGAGAAGAACGGAATGGAAGTGGGTAGCGTGTGGGGGGAAGTGGGTAGTGAGTGGCGGGGAAGTGGGTACTGAGTTGGGGGTTATGGACAGTTATATTGACCTGAGTTGTGACGGTGATGGTCAGTTATAATGACAAAGTCAGTAAAGAGTAATAGTAAACATAGTGAAACCAGAGGGCTACAGTGAAAGGTGTGTCCTCCAAGGCACGGTACTCACCCCACTTCCCTTTCTCATTCTCTTTTCTAACGTAGACAGGGACATAAACCATAGCACTGTATTTTCTTTTGAAGACGATACTAGAAGCTGTAAGAGCGTGGCACTCTTAGAAGACACAGTGATCCTCCAAGCTGATATAAATCAAGTCTTCCAGTGAGCCACTGACAACATTATGATATTCAGTGAGGACAAATTTGGGAAAATAAAACTAAGTGGAGTGATAATGTCAGAAGATCTCACGTTCAAGGAGCACAAAAGTGTAATGAAAATGATAAGTTGGATAACTAGAACTTTCATTACAAAAGAGGCCAAACCAATAATGATCCTCTTCAAGTCACTCGGTCTCTCTAGGCTGGAATATTTCCGTATATTAACGGCTTCCTTCAAGGTAGGCAAAATAGTTGAGCTGGAAAATGTATAGAGAACCTTCACACCTCGTATAAACTCAGCCACGCACCTAAATTACTGGGAATGCTTGAAGTACCTCGAACTGTAACCCTTAGAAAGTAAACGAGAAAGATACATCATAATCTACACCTGGAAGATCTTGGAGGAATTGGTCCCAAACCTACACACCAAAGTCACTACACAAGAGGCTTGGCAGACGGTGCGGGATACCTCCTGCTAAAAGCAGGAAATTTATGAGTACACTGAAAGTCAGGAAGTGTAAAGGGACCACAACTCTTCACCCTCCTTTCATTCATAAGAAGAATTACAAACAGACTCTTGGCTCTCTTCAAGACTGAACTCCATAAATTCCTCGAATGAGTTCCGAGTCTGCCTGGCTGTGGTGAATACATTGGATTGTGTATAGAGGGAATCAACAGCCTGATTGATCAAGCCAGCAACCAGGAGGCCTGCTCTGTGACCGAACAGGCGTCATGGCAGGAGAGCTGGAGTTACTATCACTTGAGAGTTACCATCTCTGAGGATGACCCAGGAAGACAACTACATCAGGATGACCCAGGAAGATAACTACAAAAGAATGACCCAGGAAGATAGCAGATAATGAAATAATATAGTAAGAGTGATAGTGAGGGGAGGAGGTAGTGAAAGGAGGAGGTAGTGAGGGAAGGAGGTAATGAGGGAAGGAGGTAGTGATGGGAGGAGGTAGTGAAAGGAGGAGGTAGTGAGGGAAGGAGGTAATGAGGGAAGGAGGTAGTGATGGGAGGAGGTAATGAGGGAAGGAGGTAGTGATGGGAGGAGGTAATGAGGAAAGGAGATAGTGAGGTTAAATCACGTTTATAACACTGCTGAGAAGCAGCGTCCAGAATATGTTGGTTCCAAGTTTGTCAAGCTGGGAACCAACACCATTATGGTACTTGGGGAATAAGCACAATTTGCTACTACCTACAGTCGGTTATTGTACAGCAATAAATGAGTGGAACGGACTGCCTGCACGTGTCAAAGCCTGTCATAGCATGAGCCAGTTCAAGAAGACAGCCAAAAGGTACCTAATGAATGTAGCGACAGAAAGGGAGGAGAGTGACTTCTTGTATACCTAACATAAATGTACCTACTATCATTGTGATCTGATCCTCTTTTTAATGTTAATGTAAATAACTCAGTGTATCTTATTCCTTGTATATCTCCTTTTATTGCAACTGCTTCTCACACAGTTGAGTTACTTACCGGTTTTAACTTTTATGATTTAAATAATTCGATATTACAAGGACCCCAATGGAAGTAAGTCACTTAGACTTTTTTGGGGATATCCAGGTGGGTAATTTACACTTATGTTACTATGTATGATAATTTGTGTAACCGTATTTATGTGTAATTGCACCTTAAAACTTACTAGGAAAGGTAAGTGAGGGAGAGGGAGGGTAGGGGGAGGGAGGGGAAGGTGGGTGTTCCGGGGTGTGGGTGTGTGTAACGCTTGTGATGAACACCTGGCCGGAACCCATCTGGACTCACCCAGGCGTCTTCAACCCTCCACCCCCTCTTTCAACTTCTCTACCCCCTCCCTTTAACCCCTCCACCCCCTCTTTCAACTCCTCCACCCCCTTCCTTTAACCCCTTCACCCACTCTTTCAACTCCTCCACCCCCTTCCTTTAACCTCTCCACTCACTCCTCTTTCAACTCCTCCACCCCGTTTCTTTAACCTCTCCACCCCCTCTTTCAACCCCTCCACCCCTCTTCAACCCCTTTACCCCTTCTTCAACCCCTCCACCCCCTTCTTCAGCCCCTTCACCCCCTTATTCAGCCCCTTCACCCTCTTCTTCAACCCCTCCTACCTAGTTGTGTGTGTACAGGGTGCCTGGTTGTGTGTGTACAGGGTGCCTGGTTGTGTGTGTACAGGGTGCCTGGTGTGTACAGGGTGCCTGGTTGTGTGTGTACAGGGTGCCTGGTGTGTACAGGGTGCCTGGTTGTGTGTGTACAGGGTGCCTGGTTGTGTGTGTACAGGGTGCCTGGTTGTGTGTGTACATGGTGCCTGGTTGTGTGTGTACAGGGTGCCTGGTTGTGTGTGTACAGGGTGCCGGGTTGTGTGTGTACAGGGTACCTGGTTGTGTGTGTACAGGGTGCCTGGTTGTGTGTGTACAGGGTGCCTGGTTGTGTGTGTACAGGGTGCCTGGTTGTGTGTGTACAGGGTGCCTGATTGTGTGTGTACAGGGTGCCTGGTTGTGTGTGTACAGGGTGCCTGGTTGTGTGTGTACAGGGTGCCTGGTTGTGTGTGTACAGGGTACCTGGTTGTGTATGTGTACAGGGTGCCTGGTTGTGTGTGTACAGGGTGCCTGGTTGTGTGTGTACAGGGTGCCTGGTTGTGTGTGTACAGGGTGCCTGGTTGTGTGTACAGGGTGCCTGGTTGTGTGTGTACAGGGTGCCTGGTTGTGTGTGTACAGGGTACCTGGTTGTGTGTGTACAGGGTGCCTGGTCGTGTGTGTACAGGGTGCCTGGTTGTGTGTGTACAGGGTGCCTGGTTGTGTGTGTACAGGGTGCCTGGTCGTGTGTGTACAGGGTGCCTGGTCGTGTGTGTACAGGGTGCCTGGTTGTGTGTGTACAGGGTGCCTGGTCGTGTGTGTACAGGGTGCCTGGTTGTGTGTGTACAGGGTGCCTGGTCGTACCACTGAGCTACGTGAGCCTCTAGAGGGAGTGGCAACAGCTGGCAGGGCAGGGAAAGGAGTGTTGGGGTGGGGGGAAAGAGGGGGCAGGAAGGAAGGAAGGAAGGAAACAGAAATGAATGAATGAAGTCCCGGGCGGCGCCCAGCTGGCCTGGAGGAGGGGGTTAGGGGGACCTAACATTCCCCCGCCCCTGCCCCTCTTCCCCCACACACACACACACCCAACACCACTAACCTGTGTCCGTGCTCACCCAGTTGTATTTGCGGGGG
This sequence comes from Cherax destructor, assembly GCA_009830355.1. Taxonomy (NCBI): domain Eukaryota; kingdom Metazoa; phylum Arthropoda; class Malacostraca; order Decapoda; family Parastacidae; genus Cherax; species Cherax destructor. The sequence continues at coordinate 105,723 of WNWK01003772.1, forward strand.
TCGAGTTTCAGCTCCTGGGCCCTCCTCTTAAACTACAATCGCCATCATCACTGGTTCCTGGCCTATTAGGCTTTGTTATGTTAGAGCCTAAGAGACCCTGGAGAATAGAAAGTCAGAATACCGTGACTGGAACAATACACACATAACTCGCACGTATAAGAATAAAACTTATGACGACGTTTCGATCTGACTTTGACCACTAACTATGAAGGCAGCTGTGAAATTCGCTACCCTTGCATGTGCTGCAGATGTTAAGTCATTCATGTGCACCTCTGGCCATGTTTTGTGTGCAATGTTAACTGTTGTCTCCATAAGCGATATTTGTGTTTTTCTCGACTTAAGCTGTTTTCCGTCTCTGGTCTTCTTTTACTCTTTGCCAATCTGCATAATCTTGTTTGACCACTGTTGCAGATTATCCAAATATTTCTTCAGTCTGACTCTATCCTCTTCCGCTTTAATTCTTCTTGGGGTTTACTTCAAACAATGATACACAGGATTTAAGCCTCTGTGTCAAATTCCGCGTGTTCCTCTAATTTGTAAGTCAGTTTGGCGAGGTACAGTGTCAAGTAATTGCTTGTAGTCCACGAATATGTAGTCGATGTATTCTTGTGTTTCTTGCTTGATCTTCCTTATTCTTCCAAAGAACTCTAGTAGGTTAGTGAGGCAGGACTTACCTTCCCTAAACCCATGCTGTTTTGCTTCATAAATCTCTCTCCCTTCAAGGTATTTAACCAACCTTTCCTGATTATCTTTTCCAATTCTTTGAAGAGTATACATGTCAGAGATACTGACCTGTAGTTCAGTGTGTCTTTTCTCTCCCCCTCTCCTTGTATACTGCTACAATATTTACACTTTCCTCGCGTTGTCTAGTGGTTGCCTCTTCTCTAATGACATAAATCTGTGTTATAGGTTCACACACTTCCTGCACTCTTTTGCCGGGTCACATCATGGAGAAGACCCGGTCCAGGACCCGTCCTGGAGAACCTACCTGGACCTGTACCTACACTCCTTCCTTCAGTACTCATGATATATTGTCATGCCCCATGTCTTCTCATGTGATCAACTCTTTTAGTACCTCAATTGATTCCTCCTTTTATATGTGAATTCTGTCTCATTTCTGTTGTTTTTCTCTTTCACTCGTGTTCTGTGGCAGCATCTACACCATTGTGAAAACCTCGTTAAATCTTCTTCACTCCTCACATTCCTCTGTGACGTGTTCTATGCGTGCTCCTTCCTCCTTCACTCCTTACATTCCTCTGTGACGTGTTCTATGCGTGCTCCTCCCTCCTTCTTCAACCTTATTACTTGATGTTTAACAGTTGTGTTGCTTCTCATGTGGCTGTGTAGTTTCCGCTGTGAGTTGGTGTTTGCTGCCATGTCTCTCAGACTGACACTCTGCTGCCCTTCTTATTCTTCCATAGTCATTAATAGTTCTGCTTATTTTCCTATTCTTTGTCGTTATCTATTTTGTACATTTTCCGTGGTTTTTTTTGCCCCTTCCTTTGTCTTCTCTTCAGCCCTGATTCATCCGAGGTCTCCCTCTATTTCTCCTTCTCACACCTGGTATTTATCTCACTGTCACTTACCAGCGAGGTCTTACATCATCTTGTGTTGTCTTAACATTCCTTTCATTGTCCCACTGGATTCATTTAAAAAAAATTGTCTCTGTAGTCTCGTTTATCTGTCCTTCCTGTTCACCCCCACTTCTAGCAGGTAATGCTAGCTGATCACTGTGTGGTCGCTAGTAGTAACCCGTAATCTATTACCCCGTACGTAAGATTCACTCAAGGTGAACACCAGGTCAAGCCAAGCTGGTTTATCTCCTGCTCTCACTCTTGAAGTTTCTTTAACATGTTGAGTCATGAAGTTTTCCATTGGTGTTAACATTTTGGTCCTTCTTGCTGTCTTTCACTTGCATTGACTGTTGTCCTCTTCACATTACTGCCTCAGTCTCTTCTTGTTCAGTGGTGGAAGTTATAAGTTACCTCTACCAATACACTGTGTACCTCACATGCTTTCTATTATGCTGTTTAGTCACTGAAATCACCTCTGTTTCTCAGCTCTCGTGTGTACTCACCTAATTGTGGTTGCAGGGGTCAAGACTCAGCTCCTGGCCCCGCCTCTTCGCTGTCCGCTACTGGGTCTCTGCTCTCCCTGCTCCCTGAGCTTTATCATACCTTGTCTTAAAACTATGTATGGTTCCTGCCTCCACTATATCTTTCTCTAGACTATTCCACTTCCTGACTACTTTGTGGCTGAAGAAATGCTTCCTAACATCCCTTTGACTCATCTGAGTCTTCAGCTTCCAGTTGTGTCCCTTTGTTTCTGTGTTCCCTCTCTGGAACATCCTGTCACTGTCTACCTTGTCAATTCCCCGCAGTATTTTGTATGTCGTTATCATGTCTCCTCTGACCCTTCTTTCCTCCAGTGTTGTTAGTCCTATTTCCCTCAACCTTTCTTCATAGGACAGTCCCCTGAGTTGTGGAACTAACCTTGTCGCAAACCTTTGCACTTTCTCTAGTTTCTTTTCGTGCTTGACCAGGTGTGGGTTCCAGACTGGTGCTGCATATTCTAGTATGGGCCTGATGTACACGGTGTACAGTGTCTTGAACGATTGTGTGTGTGTGTGTGTGTGTGTGTGTGTGTGTGTGTGTGTGTGTGTGTGTGTGTGTGTGTACTTGTACGTGATAGCGCATAAAATTTAGTGATAACATCATCCTAAATACAGTTCGCACTTACGAGAGTGACCGTCCAGAGAGATGGTCGAGTCTCACGTAATAGTACCTCCAGCTGTAAAGTGAAGCCTCTCAAGACAACATAACAACTGAAGCTGTATTAGAGTACTCAGCCATAACCATCACCGCCTTACTGAACTTTCTCAGCTCTGACTGACACAGTTCATGAGGTGGAGTCAGCAGCCCATCCTGTGTTACTGAATGTGACGGGGAACAACCCGAGTCTTATTCCCACGCTGTAGATATGATATAGAGCAGAGTAACAGCACACTGTGGGTGCTCCCACAGTGTAACTATAATATGGAACAGATTAGCCAGCGTAAGGACTCAGTCAGATGACCAAAAGCTCCAGCTGTCGGTCATTATATGACTAAGATCCGCGTTCCTGACGAACCTTACCTAACCTAGCAGCACACTGTGGGATACATGTGCTCCAAAAACACCTGAGGAAAAAATAAGCAACTCCTCCCCTTTCAAGAGTGTTTGCGAAGAACAGCCGTTCATGGGGTAGTGTGGGTGAAGTCATGGGTGAGAGCCAGGTGTGGGTGAAGTCATGGGTGAGACAGCCAGGTGTGGGGGAAGTCATGGGTGAGACAGTCAGGTGTGGGTGGTCATGGGTGAGACAGCCAGGTGTGGAAGAAGTCATGGTGAGAGCCAGGTGTGAGTGAAGTCATGGGTGAGATAGCCAGGTGTGGATGAAGTCATGGGTGAGACAGCCAGGTGTGGGTGAAGTCATGGGTGAGACAGCCAGGTGTGGGTGGTCATGGGTGAGACAGCCAGGTGTGGGTGAAGTCATGGGTGAGACAGCCAGGTGTGGGTGAAGTCATGGGTGAGACAGCCAGGTGTGGGTGAAGTCATGGGTGAGACAAATAGGTGTGGGTGAAGTCATGGGTGAGACAGCCAGGTGTGGGTGAAGTCATGGGTGAGACAGCCAGGTGTGGGTGGTCATGGGTGAGACAGTCAGGTGTGGAAGAAGTCATGGTGAGAGCCAGGTGTGAGTGAAGTCATGGGTGAAATAGCCAGGTGTGGATGAAGTCATGGGTGAGATAGCCAGGTGTGGATGAAGTAATGGGTGAGAGCCAGGTGTGAGTGAAGTCATGAGTGAGATAGCCAGGTGTGGATGAAGTAATGGGTGAGAGCCAGGTGTGAGTGAAGTCATGGGTGAGATAGCCAGGTGTGGATGAAGTCATGGGTGAGAGCCAGGTGTGGGTGAAGTCACGGGTGAGGGAGCCAAGTGTGGGTGAAGAAATGGGTGAGACAGCCAGGTGTGGGTGAAGTCATGGGTGAGACAGCCAGGTGTGGGAGAAGTCATGGGTGAGACAGCCAGGTGTGGGAGAAGTCATGGGTGAGGGAGCCAGGTGTGGGTGAAGTCATGGGTGAGACAGCCAGGTGTGGGAGAAGTCATGGGTGAGGGAGCCAGGTGTGGGTGAAGTCATGGGTGAGAGTGCTCATCCACCTGCTCTGCTAACCGCCCCTCCTACACGCACACACACGCATGGGTGCACATACATACACACACGAGTGCACACACACACACGCGCACACACACACACACACACACACACACACACACACACACACACACACACACACACATATATATATATATATATATATATATATGTACTCACCTAATTGTGGTTGCAGGGGTCGTGTGTGTACTCACCTAGTTCTACTCACCTAGTTGTTGTTGCAGGGGTCGAGTCATAGCTCCTGGCCCCGCCTCTTCATTGGCCGCTACTGGGTCACTCCCTGCCCCATGAACTTTATTATACCTCTTCTTGAAGCTATGAATGGATCCTGCCTCCACTACATCACTTCCCAAACTATTCCACTTCCTGACCACTCTGTGACTGAAGAAATACTTCACATCATCCCTGTGATTCATTTGAGGCTTCAACTTCCAACTGTGTCCCCTTGTTGCTGTGTCCCATCTCTGGAACATTCTGTCTCTGTCCACCTTGTCAATTCCTTTCAGTATTTTATATGTCGTTATCAGGTCCCCTATATCTCTCCTGTCCTCCAGTATCGTCAGGTCGATTTCCCTTAACCTCTCCTCGTAGGACATACCCCTTAGCTCCGGGACTAGTCTTGTTGCAAACCTTTTCACTTTCTCTAGTTTCTTTACGTGCTTGGCTAGGTGTGGGTTCCAAACTGGTGCTGCATACTCCAATATGGGCCTAACGTACACAGTGTACAGGGTCCTGAACGATTCCTTATTAAGATGTCGAAATGCTGTTCTTAGGTTTGCTAGGCGCCCGTATGCTGCAGCAGTTATTTGGTTGATGTGCGCCTCAGGAGATGTGCCTGGTGTTATACTCACCCCAAGATCTTTTTCCTTGAGTGAGGTTTGTAGTCTCTGGCCCCTAGAATGTACTCCGTCTGCGGTCTTCTTTGCCCTTCCCCAATCTTCATGACTTTGCACTTGGTGGGGTTGAACTCCGGGAGCCAATTACTGGACCAGGCTTGCAGCCTGGAACTGTGTCAAACGCCTTCTTACATTCCAAGAAAATGCAATCTCCCCACCCCTCTCTCTCTTGTCTTACTGCTGTCACCCTGTCATAGAACTCCAGTACGTTTGTGACACAGGATTTCCCGTCCCTGAAACCGTGTTGGCTGTCGTTGATAAGCTCATTCCTTTCTAGGTGCTTCCACCACTCTCCTCCTGATAATCTTCTCCATGACTTTGCATACTATACATGTCAGTGACACTGGTCTGTAGTTTAGTGCTTCATGTCTGTCTCTTTTTTTTAAAAATTGGGACTACATTTGCTGTCTTCCATACCTCAGGATAATCTCCCTGTTTCGATAGATGTGTTGAATATTGTTGTTAGGGGTACACATACTCACATAGCGCCTCTGCTCCCTCTCTCAGGACCCATGGAGAGATGTTGTCCGGCCCCATCGCCTTTGAGGTATCTAGCTCACTCAGCAGCCTCTTCACTTCTTCCTCGGTTGCATGTATTGTGTCCAACACTTTCTGGAGTCCCTTCTGTCTCCTCCGTGAACACTTCTTTGAATCTCATGTTGAGTTCCTCACATACTTCGAGGTCGTTTATTGTGATCTCTCCTCCTTCCTTCCTTAGCCTGATCACCTGGTCCTTGACTGTTGTTTTCTTCCTGATGTGGCTGTACAACAGCTTCGGGTCAGATTTGGCTTTCTCTGCTATGTCATTTTCATATTGTCGTTGGGCCTCCCTTCTTACCTGTGCATATTCATTTCTGGCTCTACGACTGCTGTCCTTATTATCCTGTGTGTGTTTGCAGAGGTCTGAGCAAACACAATTGTCATCACCTTAGGAAAACAGACAAAGCAAATGGGATAGTAATTATGGACAATGTAGATTATAGGGGAAAACTAACATATTATTAGAAGACAGGGAAATTGACGTGCCCCTTAAGACTGGTGAAGTTACTGAGGTGGAAAATGTACAGAGTACGTCCACAGCTCTTATAAACTCAGTCAGCCACCTAAATTACTGGGAACGTTTGCAAGTGCCTCTAACTGTGCTGCGAGGAGTCACCATACTTCACACCTGCAAGACTCTGCAGGGGTTTATCTTAAAACTAAACACTATAATAAAAAAAAAGACCAAATGACAGTTAAGAGTGAAGCATGAGTTACACATGTTAAACCAACTTATTAAACCAGCTTGTTAAACCATCATGTTAAACCGACATGTTAAACCAGCTTGTTAAACCAACATGTTAAACAAACTTGTGGAAATATTCTCATATACAGACGACTAATATGTGGTTGATCCAGAACCTACGGACACAGACATGTACAAGACCTTACGGTGTCAACGTTTCGCTCTCTAGTGTGGGAGAAGAGGAAGAGATGGGACAGTAAGAGGGGAGGGAGGTGGCAGTGAGGGGAGGAACGAGGTGAGGAGGTGGCAGTGAGGGGAGGAACGAGGGGAGGGAGGTGGCAGTGAGGGGAGGAACGAGGTGAGGGAGGTGGCAGTGATGGGAGGAACGAGGTGAGGGAGGTGGCAGTGAGGGGAGGAACGAGGTGAGGGAGGTGGCAGTGAGGGGAGGAACGAGGTGAGGGAGGTGGCAGTGAGGGGAGGAACGAGGTGAGGGAGGTGGCAGTGAGGGGAGGAACGAGGTGAGGGAGGTGGCAGTGAGGGGAGGAACGAGGTGAGGGAGGTGGTAGTGATGGGACAGGGGGGTGAGTGAGGTGGCATTGAGGGGGTAGGGGGTGAGGGAGGGCAGGGGGTGAGTGCATCACAGCTGGGCTGTGATCTTACTCTGATTATTGGGACATGTGGCACCCAGCGGTGCTAAGGGAGGGTGAGGAGGGGGTCACGGTGAGGGAGGGAGGGAGGAGAGAGAGAGAGAGAGAGAGAGAGAGAGAGAGAGAGAGAGAGAGAGAGAGAGGAAATATGAACGAGGGAGGAAAAGACAGTGATGGAGAAAGTGGGAAGGAGGGAGGCAGAGAAGACCAGCAGTGGAGAATAACATGACGTTCAGTGATGACAAGTTACAGCAACATAGATATGGATAAAATGGTGAACTCAAAATGAACACTGTATACAAAACACAAGAGGACCGCAAAATAAAACGAAATGAACATGTGAAAGACCTGGGAGTAATTATGTCAGCTGACCCGTCTTTTAAAGAACGTAATAAGGCAAATATTACGAATAGGGTGGATAATGAGAACTTTCAAAACAAGGAAAATAGTGGTACCAATGGTGACGCTGTTCAAGTCACTTGGGCTCTTTCCTTTAGATTATTATTCAGTACTGACGACCCCGTTCAGGGCTGGAGAGACATCAGAGCTGGAATAGATACAGAGATAATTTACGGCCCGCATAGAGTCAATAAAGCATTTAAATTACTGGAAACGGATAAAAATATTGAATATGTACTAGATATATATATATATATATATATATATATATATATATATATATATATATATATATATATATATATATATATATATATATATATATACATGATAATATATATAGCTGGAAAGTACTTGACGGCCTGGTTCCAAATCTGCACACTGCCATAATAAGATACTGAAGTGAGCGATATGGGAGGAAGTGTAAAATAAACCCAGTGAAAAGCAGGGGCGCCGTGGGCACAATAAGAGAACACTGTATCAACGTCTGTGGTCCTAGAATATTCAGTCTTACCAAAATATCAGAAACACCGCTGGGACAAGTATAGAGGTCTTCTTCTTCCTCGGTTTACAGTCTGTCAATGAGGGAGTTGGTGCTGAGCTAGTAACCTAATACCTTCTGCCACTGTCCACCTAGCAGTAAACAGGTACCTAGGTGCTAGTCACCTGACACCTGATGCTACTGTTCACCTATCGCCGGAAGACTGAGAAAGATTGCACTGGAACAGTGAGAGAGTACTAGAAGAAAGAATGGGGGGAACATTCCGAAGAGAGAGATAGATAGATAGATAGATAGAGAGAGAGAGAGAGAGAGAGAAAGAGAGAGAGAGAGAGCAAGGAGTCTGGCATCTCAGGTTGTGTATTGATCTCTGAGGCCACAGTCCACATCTCTCCATTCAGTGTGAGTCAGTGTAAACACTCTTTACGAATCCTCATTACTTCAGATAAAGATTCCCAGCTGCTGCACATTTGTCTAATTCCTTATCTTGTCGGTAATGGTATACCATTATTCTAACTTCTACCCAATGCTGCCTCATAAAATTTGAGCACCAACAGTTTAACTGGTCAGGGGCTGGGCCACTTAACGGACGGAGTATCGAGCCTCCACCAGTACTTAAGCTGAATGGCCCACATGGGTTTAGTGCTAAATGGAAAATATATAAAATGAGTCCCTGGAACGTGTTTCCAACAACCTGCCTCCACCACTCTAGCTGATCCTCTCAGAGTCAACCCATTAGTAGCACCTCCAACAACCTACCTCCACCATTAGCTGATCCTCTCAGAGTCAACCCATTAGTAGCACCTCCAACAACCTACCTCCACCATTAGCTGATCCTCTCAGAGTCAACCCATTAGTAGCACCTCCACCAACCTACCTCCACAATTAGCTGATCCTCTCAGAGTCAACCCATTAGTAGCACCTCCAACAACCTACCTCCACCATTAGCTGATCCTCTCAGAGTCAACCCATTAGTAGCACCTCCAACAACCTACCTCCACCATTAGCTGATCCTCTCAAGAGTCTTATACACAACCCTCCCTGCTTTTGTTAGCCCAGGAGCAGGATTGACTTGCTACCCATGCTGCCCTGGATTGTGCAATTGTTGCGATGCCATGTGATTGTCAGTCTTGCTTCTCAGGGCCTATTCGAAGATTTTGATAATGTGTGAAGTAGCGCTATTTGCCTATGATTTTTAATGACTAGGATGACACTTGTGTCCAGACTCCCTTTCCATAGAACACTGAAGGCCAGAGATAATGGCTTATTCCATTTTTTTATGAATATGGAGTTTCACGAGTCTGGGCCTGGGACAGAATGCATGGGAATGTAATCAATGGAAGAATGTGACACTCGTCCAACATTTGGGAATCTTTATTGAGGAAACGTTTCTTCAGCCAGTGGCTGGCGAAACGTTTGGAGTAATCAGTCCCTGAGGGACTGATTACTCCAGACTCCTCCTCTTCTTCCGCCGGTTTCCTTTGTAATGGACTGATGAAGCCACTGGCTGGCGAAACATTTCCTCAATAAAGATTCCCAAATGTTACATGAGTGCTTCATTCTTCAACTTGTCGGGTTTCTAGACTATTTATCACATGTAATGAATGACTTCAAAGTCAACTTGGGATACCTAATTGCTCACCTAATTGTGGTTGCAAGGGTCGAGTCATAGCTCCTGGCCCCTCCTCTTCACTAGTTGCTACTAGGTCTACTCTCTCCCTGCTCCATGAGCTTTAACATACCTCTTCTTAAAACTATGTATGGGTCCTGCCTCCACTACGTCACTCTTCAGATTGTTCCACTTCCTGACAACTCTATGACTGAAGAAATACTTGTTAACATCCCTGTGACTCATCTGAGTCTTCAACTTCCAGTTGTTACCCCTTGTTGCTGTGTCCCATCTCTGAAACATTCTGTCCCTATCCACCTTGTCCATTGCTCTCAGTATTTTATATGTTGTTATCATGTCCCCATCCCTCCTCTCCTCCACAGTTTTGTCAGGTTGAGCTCCCTTAACCTCTCCTCCTAAGACAAACCCCTCAGCTCCGGGATTAGTCTTGTTGCAAACCTTTGCACTTTCTCTAATTTATTGACGTGTTTGACCAGGTGTGGGTTCGATACTGGTGCTGCATACTCCAATATGGGCCTGACGTACACGGTGTACAGTGTCGTGAATGACTCCTTACTTAGATGTTGAAACACTATTCTTAGGTTTGCCAGGCGCCCATATGCTGCAGCAATTATTTGGTTGATGTGCGCTACAGGAGATGTGTTCGGTATGATGCTCACTCCAAGATCCTTTTCCTTAAGTGAGTTTTACAGTCTCTTACCTCTTAGGCTGTACTCCGTCTGTGTGTGTGTGTGAGAGAGAGAGAGAGAGAGAGAGAGAGAGAGAGAGAGAGAGAGAGAGAGAGGAGGGAGCTAAGGATGATAGTTGTTGAGGTGGTGGTAGGCTGGTGTGTACCAGGGATCAGTGAGGGAGCTAAGGATGATAGTTGTTGAGGTGGTGGTAGGCTGTGCAAGGGGAGGTACACAGCGAACACTATCCCGTGCACGTCACCAGCTCTCACATTCTCTGTTAAAGGGAAGAACTTGTAAGTCGTAGTCACTTATATTTTTCTGGCACACTGTCCGGTGCTCAGGTAGTGTTGTTGCCCGTGGATGGTTGGGTGTCTTTGGAGGTACAAGGATCATTCATGGCTGACGGCCGACTTATGGGTGAGTGGACCTGCTCTGGCGTCGCGTGTGGCGGAAGTTTAAATGTCAGGCAGCCAATGCTCTTGTTTTTATTTACTTTAATTAATGATTTGCTAGCATGAAGTTTCGTACATGTGGAATAAGTCTTTCAGGATGTGTGAAGGTGATTGACTCACCATCTGAACTTGTATTTGCTCTGGTGTTGCAATCTGGTGACTTGAGACATAACCATGTCTGCAGACACCCTCATAGGCTGGGAATGTGCTTTTACGAAACCATAAGAGTTAACTTGTATTCACAATCACATCTGTTCTTGCTACAGTTCTTCTGTGCCTGACTTTTCTCTTCTGTCTGTTGAATACCTTCCATGTGTGGGAGTTCTTTCAGCATCACATGAGAAGCAACGGGACGCTAATGTACTTTATTTACACATGCGGAGGGAATGTTATGCCTGAAGGATTTATGAATGGCAGGGAAGGGAACGTATCAGGGGACTACCAACATCCTTGTGTACGTGTCATTATCTCTGGGTTTATATACTTTATTGTATGTATTTTTCTTGTTTCCAAGTTGTAGTTATCCACGCTTATTTACGTTGCGTCTATCGACTTCTGTGCAGGGGATTTGCAAGCACCAGCAATAACGTTAATCAAATGCATAAAGTTGGTGGGGTCGGGGAGGCATTAGTGTTCTCGTTATCAGCAAGAATATTCATCACAGTGATGCCACATTAACTTCCGCTAACACATGTCATGGATGAATGGTACCCAAGCGGACATGACGGAATTACAAAAAAAAAAAATGAACAAAGGAAATTTTAATGTCGGAGGTGTCATACAGTGCCTGGATAATATAATAGGGTGAGGAGAAGCTCAATTTCTTGGATCAAGAGCGCTTCACTAACATCTAGGCAACTTCCCTTGAAACAAATTAGTGCAAAATAATATACGACTGCTACTCGGCGTTGTACAAGAGTCCTGGAGCGTCTTTGTCCACCCTGAGCTGGAGTGTAACACGACTCACTATTAAGTAATGATTGCCTCACACATGCTGCACTGACAAAATTAATGTACTACTTTCGTTAAAATCTCTCAAAATAATAATTACTTATTCTGGGTTGTACATCGGAAGATGCAGACTAAGACGTGCGCTCCGTCGCCTTGTGGTGGCACACTTAACCCAAACTAACACCAGTTTTATTAACAAAACCAACACTTGTTTTAGTGCCATAATTACACCTGATTTATATTGTGCAACTACATATGTTTTATTGTATGTATATAATACGTGTTTTATTTTGTATGGCAAATAAGTGCTCCTGTATTCCAAACATGTTTTGTGCTGTGTGAGGAACGTGTCTCGCTACCAGTGCACGGATTATCGAGCCTCCACAACTCTATACTGAATGACCCATACAAGTTTATTGTTTCGCATAATCAGTTATACTAATGAATAATTCTTTCTCTGTGACAGATGCGAAGGGACGTGACTAAAACCAGCACCAGATTGAATGGTCCAATATCACACACACTGCCGGGCAGCACGTGAGCCCCCTCTCCACACACCCCAGCCCTCTCCACCCACACAGTTTGCATCTTCACCTCTCCAAGGGATCCCTGCTGCATCAACAGCTGCACCAGTAGCAGCACCAACAGCTGTAACAGTAGCAGCAACAGCTGCACCAGTAGCAGCACCAACAATTACAGTAGTAGCAGCACCTTCACTGCAGCAGGCAGGCCTGGACTATTTCTCGGTGATGAGGGAGCTTTCTTGCGTCTGTAAAAACAAGATTTTTTTTTTTTAGTGTTGTCAGATCACTGGGACCAAAATGTTGGCGACAGTAGGCTGGCGTCCATTGTCAGCCACCAGGCTGACACATAAGTGATGCGCTGATGTGAGTTTATTACCCCCCACTACCCCTGGGTGATTGCATTAAGTACTCAGGAATTCAGTCAATGTGTCTCGTCGTATGGGCCATTGACTGACTGTCCTCAAGTCAATGCTTTATTGAAAATTCCCAATTTAAAATAACAAAATATGAAGGTGTTACAAATATGCAAAATGGTGAAATAATGTTAGGTTGTGAGGAAGTGCAGAAAGACAGTAACCCCGCCTCTGTACCCAGCTGATGCTGTTGTTGTTGTTCCTGCACTTCTTATGTTAGTTACAATGGTCGTTGTGGACACACTCGACCTGTCATCTCTCTTGTATGTTCCTCTACTTTATTATATTTCATGTTCTTGAAGATCCTTTACGCTTGTGTGGCCACGGTGATCTTGGAGTTCCCACACTGATCCAGTGTGTGTGTGCTCGCCTATATGTGTAGTTGCAGGGGTCGATTCATAGCTCCTGGCCCTGTGTGCGTGTGTGTGTGTGTGTGTGTGTGTGTGTGTGTGTGTGTGTGTGTATGTGTGTGTGTGTGTGTGTATGTGTGTGTGTGTGTGTGTGTGTGTATGTGTGTACTCACCTAATTGTGGTTGCAGGGGTCGAGTCTCAGCTCCTGTGTGTGTGTGTGTGTGTGTATGTGTGTGTGTGTGTGTATGTGTGTGTGTGTGTGTGTGTGTGTGTATGTGTGTGTGTGTGTGTATGTGTGTGTGTGTGTGTGTGTTGTAACTCAGCAGCGCAGCTGACGTGTTAATTAGGAAACATTCCGTTAACAAACAAATGTACTCACCAAGCTGAGCTTGTGGGGGTCGAGTCACAGCCTCTTCTGAATGCTTGGTATTAATTTTCACGTAGTATAATGTTGGATAAAATTCGTCCCCATCCTCGCCAGTCCCCTTCTCCCAGACGTCTGCCAGTCCCCATCCTCGCCAGTCCCCTTCTCCCAGATGTCTGCCAGTCCCCTTCTCCCAGACGTCTGCCAGTCCCCTTCTCCCAGACGTCTGCCAGTCCCCATCCCAGACGTCTGCCAGTCCCCATCCCAGACGTCTGCCAGTCCCCATCCCAGACGTCTGCCAGTCCCCATCCCAGACGTCTGCCAGTCCCCATCCCAGACGTCTGCCAGTCCCCCCTCCTTTCCTCCTCACTTACCATCTGCCAATCCTCGCCTCCATCTGCCCCTTCCTGGCTACTCAGCAACACATGGCCCACAACTGTCTGCTGCTCCTGTCAGCCAGAACACTACACATGGCCAGGTGACACCTATTTCTGGCCACTCTTGGACCACTTTGAATTCTCCCTACAACAACACCTGCGTGTTCACTACAACACCTTCGTACTCAGTACAACACCTGCGTGCTCAATACAACACCTTCGTGCTCACTACACCTTCGTGTGCTCACTACAACACCTGCGTGCTCACCACAACACCTTCGTGCTCACTACAACACCTGCAGCACTTGATACATCTTTTGCTATTCTTCCAACACTCTATTACCATAATACATCTTTTGTTATTCTTCCACACTGGAAACTGTTACGTTTTTTAGGGAAACAAAAGCGTCAGTATCCACTCCCGTCACTCCGATACACAAAATTAGTCTTATTTTTCTTCATATCTTTACAAGCATTATAAGATTTTTTTTTAATTATCTGTAAAAGATTAGTAGGTGCCTGGTTATCCTTGCTGGCTTCTCCAGGTGGATAATCTTTTGTTGGATTAATATCTGCTAGTGATTGTGTCGTGACATGACTGGTGGTGGTACTGTTGCCTGTGACACACTTCTAGTGACTGTGTTGTGACATGACTGGTGGTGGTACTGTTGCCTGTGACACACTTCTAGTGACTGTTGTGACATGACTGGTGGTGGTACTGATGCTTGTGTCACTGCTAGTGACTGTCGTAATATGACACAGTCACTAGATGTGTGTTTACGTGTAGGCGACCACAGGTATAGCAGGTGACCTGCCTCTCGTTTTCCCCCAACACCCAGGGTGTATGAGCCGCACGCTGTAAAGCCGAGAGCTACGAGACGCGGGTTGCTTGCTGCCGCCTAACAACATATGGGCGCCTTCTGCTTCCTTCACCCACCACATACAACATATGGGAACTTGCTTTTTCTTATCCCTCACTGTACGACACATGGGGGACTAATAAACCATTCTGGAAGCTAGAGGCAGGAGGCCATATGGTTGCCAACTGGCGGATTGGAGGTGGTGGTGGAGATGGTGGTGATGGCGGTGGTGACGGTGGTGATGGTGGTGGTGGTGACGGAGGTGTTGGTGACGGTGGTGTTGGTGACGGTGGTGGTGGAGGTGGTGTGGACAGCCCAGAAGGTTCACACTGCGTGAGGTACCTAAACTCCTTTGTTGTTAATTTATGTAAAATCAGCTGTCGCTGGTTGTAATCAGCTGTCGCGGACCATAATCAGCTGTCGCGGACCATAATCAGCTGTCGCGGACCATAATCAGCTGTCGTGGAGGACCATAATCAGCTGTCGCGGACTATAATCAGCTGTCGCGGGTTGTAATCAGCTGTCGCGGATCATAACCATACACTGACTCTTAATGACTCAGTAAGAACATCTTAAAAAACTATATCAGTGCTTAAATATTTGTGACCTTGACTCAAGGTGTGTGTGTGTGTGTGTGTGTATGTATATATGTGTGTGTGTGTGTGTGTTAGAAACATGTAGTCACTAGCAGGAGGGAATGGAGGGACTCCTTCACGACAGTGAGAGGGGAAAAACAGAACCTCCCTAACATATCCCCAGATGTACGACTCCTACGGGTTTAACTCTTCCCCGTGAGTACACTCAGTGTGTGTGCTCCAGAACACTGCCTCACAAGATAACACTTACTTATTATTACACCAAAGAACATTTTCTCTAATACATGTATATATTTTTTTCTGTATTTAGATATAAAAAAATTGCATTGTAAGATATTATTGTGTGGTATCATATAAATGTAATGTATATATAATGTTTATTTTAAGGTCAGTGTTGAGAGTGATGGAGGCTCTGTTGTGACCCAGCCGTTCCTCATGCCCTACACACGTTCCTCATGCCCTACACACGTTCATCATGCCCTACACACGTTCCTCATGCCCTACACACGTTCACCATGCCCTACACACGTTCCTCATGCCGAACACACGTTCCTCATGCCCTACACACGTTCATCATGCCGAACACACGTTCCTCATGCTCTACACACGTTCCTCATGCCCTACATACGTTCCTCATGCCGAACACGCGTTCCTCATGCCGTACACACTGCCTTCATACCGCACACACTGCCCTCATACCGCACACACTGCCCTCATACCGCACAAACTGCCCTTATACCATACACACTGCCCTCATACCGCACAAACTGCCCTCATACAGTACACACTGCCCTCATACCGCACACACTGCCCTCATACCGCACAAACTGCCCTCATACAGTACACACTGCCCTCATACCGCACACACTGCCCTCATACCGCACAAACTGCCCTCATACCGTACACACTGCCCTCATACAGTACACACTGTCCTCATACCGTACACACTGCCCTCATACAGTACACACTGCCCTCATACCGTAATTTGGTTACTTGCGGTTAATTAATGTTATGTTTATGAACACTTAAGTTAACCTGAGATAAATTATAATATAAACATTGCTTAGATCACTCTAAAACTGAGGTACTTTAATCTGTTAGGAAACAAACTGTGAGGTTTGAGGTGGGTTCCGTTAACATTGTGGATGTTGTGGCATCACTGTTAACAGTATGGATGTTGTGGCATCACTGTTAACTGTGAATGTTGTGGCATCACTGTTAACAGTGTGAATGTTGTGGCATCGCTGTTAACAGTGTGGATGTGGCATCACTGTTAACAGTATGTTGTGGCAACACTGTTAACAGTATGTTGTGGCAACACTGTTAACAGTGTAAGTGTTGTGGCAACACTGTTTTTAACAGTATGAATGTTGTGGCAACACTGTTGTTAACAGTATAAGTGTTGTGGCAACACTGCTGTTAACAGTATGAATGTTGTGGTAACACTGTCGTGGTAACACTGTCGTGGTTACCACCCACATGTTATGTGCAGGTGTTGAGTAACGTCACAGCTGGCAGCCATGTGACACCTGTGAACAGTAACGTCACTGTTATACCAAAGTAACGTCACTGTAACACTGAAGTTACGTCACTGTTACACTAAAGTAACGTCACTGTAACACTGAAGTTACGTCACTGTTACACCAAAGTAACGTCACTGTAACACTGAAGTAACATCACTAAGTCTTGCAAACTTAAGTCTCCCCTGTGAACTTATTTTCCTCTACCAGCAATTCAACATCAATCTCCACGCAATCAGCGTGACTTGCAAAATAAAAGAAAATATACAGTTTTTAGTATTAATTTTTGTAAATCGGAAAATGCAATGAAAACTATTTGGGGCATTTGTACAATCTAAGTTTTACATAATCAAATTGTTCAATACTAGAAATTTTAAAAATAATCTTCAAAGACTGGTAAGCGTATATAAACAAAGTAATTTCTTAATAGAAAGTTGGTTCAATGGGCAACACTTGTGCCTATAAATTATAGTGTTACTTTTAGATATTACCCGTGCACTGTGCTATTATCCTAGATATTACCTGTGCGCTGTGCTAGTCCGCGTAAGGTTGAGATGTTTACACATATAATGAGGGAAGCGTCGTCTCTCTGGACGTATATTGTTACTAGAACACCCTGGCCAGCTCTACTCTCATATATATATACGTATATATACATATATATATATATATATATTATATATATATATATATATATGGGTGTGCTGTACATGTATATGCTGAAATATTTCGAAGCAGAGCTGGCCAGAGTTCGCTTTGAGTCCTCACTAAGCAGTAGTGTTAAGTGCACTCATATGGCAGAAATAAAATCAGTAGAACAAGTGATATATTGATTTGATTTATAAATGTTTCACTTCCACTATTTTACAAATCTCTCTTTTTAGAACAAATGTTTAATAAATTGTGTTTATTTAAAAAATATATATATTGATTCTTTTGAACAAATCCTTTGTGTGTGTGAGTGAGGAATTGTGAGTATTATGTGAATCATATTATGGTTGATAACCCCAGGAGAGGCTTGTTACACTGATCATGGGAAGACCCATGAACACTGATCATGGGGAGACCCATGAACACTGATCATGGAGAGATCCATGAGCACTGATCATGGGAAGACCCATGAACACTGATCATGGGGAGACCCATGAACACTGATCATGGAGAGACCCATGAACACTGATCATGGGGAGACCCATGAACACTGATTATGGGGAGACCCATGAACACTGATCATGGGAAGACCCATGAACACTGATCATGGGGAGATCCATGAACACTGATCATGGGGAGACCCATGAACACTGATCATGGGGAGACCCATGAACACTGATTATGGGGAGACCCATGAACACTGATCATGGGGAGACCCATGAACACTGATCATGGGGAGATCCATGAACACTGATCATGGGGAGACCAATGAACACTGATCATGGGGAGACCCATGAACACTGATCATGGGGAGATCCATGAACACTGATCATGGGGAGACCTATGATCAAGAGCCGTTCAACGTCAAGGCAGCTTCCTCGAGGAACAAGAGTTCGTGCTGAGACCCACCAGGCTGTGTGGGTACAAAAGCTGAGTGTGGGTACAAAGGCTGAGTGTGGGTACAAAGGCTGAGTGTGGGTACAGATGAATACAACAATGTCTCCATTGTTGTAGTCACCTGTATTCGACAGAGATATGCAACACTCCTAGGACTGTAGAAGCATTGGCTCTGATGCTTAGCACTCTAAGAGTGCAGAAGCAGTGCCTCTGAGATAACGTAACCCTCCTAGGACTGCAGAAGTAGTTCCCTGATAGCACTATTAGGCGAGAGAAAAACCACAGCAAGTTCCATATTTCACCAATTTCCACTGTTCCTGACAACTCTGCTTGACTTCTCCAGGAGGCCAACCTCAGTGTCACCACCATCATGTCTTCCACTATCACAGAGTCCACGACGGCGGCTTCAACTACATGAGTAAACCTGGAACTGACACCATTCACTGTGGTGACTACGACAAGGTTTATGGTGGCGAAACAGCCTGGTGGTCGAACACACTGGAGAGCAACCAACACTTTGAAAGGGTGTGCCAATCACCGTAACACACGCTTCCGCCTTATGAAATAAGCTGAGGCCAAACTAGTTACTTCAGCAGACAGACAAATGGCAGTGCTTAGATTCAACGCGACTTAGTACGACGAATACCATCACAGAATATGGGCAGCTGTGATTTACTGATTCTCTCGCCCAACTTCTGCTTGATCATCTGCGTGACCTGACGTAAAGTTTCACCTCACCCTCTTCCATCACCTGCACTGCTGCTGTATGGACTGCATGTTTTTCCAAGAATTGGTCATAAGATTTGATAAAGCTTGTTGTCCAAGCGAGAGACCATCTGTTAGTAAAGAGTCCATAATCTGTTTAAGTATGGTGTTGTAGCAGAAGAGCTGATAACAATATTCTTCTTTCAATGGAACAATGTTGGTGGCTAGTAATGCTAGTTTTAGAGACCTTGCTAACACACGTAACTGGATGAGTGTCAGGTGTGTGTGTGGTGTAACAGGTGTAGCGGAAGCAGTAATAACAGTGAGGGCGGAGAGGTGATAATTACCTGGACACACCAACACAACACTTCCCTGCACTCCTCTATAACACTAACCACCACAACCTCTGTTTAATACTTCAGTGTATTATATTCAACACAGTAATACACACATTTTATGATTTGCCAGTATTTTTTATCCAGGGTGGACCGGAAGACCTCGGTCCCAGGACCAAAAACACCACTGGTCGGATTCTCATACGATAGGGGACGGTTTTCCCTGCTTAGTATAATACCATGTCTTCCTAGGTGCTGAGCTGTGCTTCCTATATGCACATCCCTCTCAAAGGGCGGGAGGAAATGCAGACAGTGTGTCGACACTTGCTGAAAAAAAAACAAATGCAGAGGACGTCCTCATTTGTATATTTCACCCAACACATGTACTTGAAGAGTCCAGTTTCACAAATAAAGGAGTCCAGTGCATTTGCGGGAGGTAGTGTACCGTCAGACCACAGCGCATGTATACTGAAGCTGTTGTAGCTACTGAATGCACAGCGGAATGCTTGATCACGCAAATAAAACACACAATGCGAGCTATGGTATTTTTATTTTGAAGACGCGTCCGCCAGAGACTTCATGAATTCACACATCGGACAAGACCGGGGTTGTGTGAACTGATAAGGACCCAGCTGGGCGAAACGTCTTCACCATAAAATACCATAACCCGCAATGTTTGTGTGACTGTCTCATTTACTTACGGTCTGTATACTCTGCCATTGTATTACCAGAATTGATGATATCCTCAACGCCATACTGAAGTCTTCCAACTCAGGCAGACACAGTGTATTAAATATCCACGATCCTTGCTGGTGTACACAACCATCCCAATGTACACATTCCACTATAATGTACAAAACACGTTGGCTTGACTGATATTCTTATCTTCAACGTCCAACATCAGAATCTGCAGTGACAGAAGTTTTCACTGCATTAAGAGGCAGTGTCCTTCAGCTAAGTGATTCTTATATAAGCAAATTTAGTGATGAACATAGTTAATCAAACAGCTATGAGGGTCGCCTGTTGTAGTGATCACACTCTCAAGGTCGTATGCTGTAGTGGCTACACTGTCAATCATCTATTGCAGTGACCACATTGTTAGTCTTCTGTTGCAGTGAATACACTCTTAGGGTCGTCTACTGCAGTGACCACACTGTTAGAAGTCGTCTGTTGCAGTGATCACACCGTTAGGAGTCGTCTGTTGCAGTGATCACACTGTTTGGAGTCGTCTGTTGCAGTCATCACACTGTTAGAAGTCGTCTGTTGCAGTGACCACACTGTCAAGGTCGTTTTCTGCAGTGGCAGCATACGACCGTAATAAAGTCACTGGAGGGCGAAACGTCTACAAAATAAAGATACCTAGATGTTGCTCCAATACTGCAGACGGTGGAAGACATGAAGTAGTTTGAGGTGATCAGTCCCTTTTATCCTTGAATGGTGTTTAGTCCAACAGTCTTGATTAATCTGCCGCAGTTGTCTGTGCGTCACTAACAGACGCGCAGCACTGACTGACGACTTGATACACTTGATGGAATGGTAAGAAGCCAGAATAGTTTTAAATGCTGTGCTAAGCTAAATTTACTCCACTATTTCTACACCAACTTACGCGGCAGCGTCTGATTTTACTAGACCTGAACCCACCTATGACCCTTGACCTCTGTCCACTCTATATTCTGCGCCTTTTCAATGCTCTGCATTTTATTGATAAAGCCCCTAGAGGGCGAAACATCTGCCAAAAAAACTAAATGCTGCAAGTATGTTTTTATTCTGAGGTCGTTAATGTATATCGCGAGCAGCAAGGGACTCAAAACTGATCCCTGTGGAAAGCCACTTGTTTGTGACTATTCCCCATTATGATTTCTCTGCATACAAGACGATACTGTTGTTTATCAGTCAACAATGACTCCAATTTAAAAGAAGCTCTTCTTAGTACCGAGTGCTGCTACTGTCTCCATCCTGTGTGGAACTTTATCAAGAACCTGATGCAGAGTTACCTGTAATGGACACTTGGGTTCGATACAAAAATCCATAAACCGCACATTGTAGCGAAGGGTTAGGAGACAACCCACATTAAGCAATATACGAGAAACACGACACGTAAACAAAATACTGTTTGTACTTTAAGAATTAATATTTGTATAACGAGACCTCGACTGCTGTGTATGATAAGCAATATTATTTTTATTTAATGTTTTTGGATTTTTTTTTACAAGGCTTCACAATTTACCAACTTTCCTCTTTATATATACTGTGGTATTTACCCATCAGTAATTTTTATTACTAAGATATACAATCATATGAGGCGTCACAACATATTCGACGTAATATTTATTCCTGTCGAAATGACACCAAAGATTTATCTTCGGACAAAATAGTAACACTAAGCGCTAGGTGTAAAGATACGAAAAAAATTTAGTCATGAGAGCGACTGTTATGAGGAAGCTGCACTTCAGTGTTGAATGTAACACTTGAATGTAACACTTCAGAAATGATCACTTGACTCTTGTAACTTTAGTTGCTATATGTATACCAACAGAATGTAAATAAGACACTTGCACCAACACTAGAAGAGTGCACGAGAGATATCAGTAAGATGTGTTGAACAGGTTAGGTTAGGTAAGGTTCGTCAGGAAACAGGACAAGTGTTTCCTGAGGCGGGTCTTAGTCAGATGATGACCCACAGCTGGAGCTTTTTTATAACCATTTTTATTATTTTTATTTATGTGTTGAGCAGGTCAGGTGACCTGTTCAACACATCTTACTGACGTCTTGCTGGGGTGGCACCAGGGTCACCAATATGCTTGAAATGTTGATGAAGCTCCGGGACTTTTGTGCTACATTGTTAGAAATGGTGATCAGTGAAGCCTCAAGGTAGCAGCTTTTCTGCAGGTGTTCTTTGTTTACAAGTCTGGCTTCTCTCCACTTCATCAGATGGTCATGTAAACTACGGTGAACCACACACACATTGTTATGTCGTTCTGGTTATAGACATATTTATACTCTCAGAGGTGCCTATTTAGACTTTGCTGTGTCTCCCATGTGTATTTTATGACAGGCATCACACTGGATGACCTGTGCTTGAGTTTGTGGGTGTTGTGGCATTCTTCCTAATCCAGTCATTGACGTTGTTAGAAGTGCAGTTTGCTAGGCCACTTTGTTGACTGCGTCACCACACAGGACAATGTACCTTTAGGTGTCGTTATCTTCAGTTACTGTGGTTATGATGGACAATGCTCTTCTCCTACATTATTGACAAATTGAGGTAGAAACCGGAGATGAATGAATACACGTGGATATAAGAGCCTTTATCTTCGAGGAAGGCCAGGCAGGTAAGTCTTATAGACTCTCCTCTCCTCTCTCTCTTCGTCCAAGTGTCGTGATGGGAGTAATAACGCAGGAGAATATCTTTGCTATTTAGTTTGTAAAAAAAAACAGGGAACAGGAACAGGAAATCAGGGAATGAGTTGTTCGTCCTTGTTCACTTCTAGAGTGAACTTGACGGACGGCAGCTTGTATACTATTGATCTCGAAGAGTAAATTCTGAACGTTACGCCACCTGGGAAACACAAGTACATGTAATGAAAATGAAAATTTAAACAACGCCTGCACTATACATGGAAACTCCCACAATTATCTCATGAGCTTAACAGATGTCAAATTAGTCAGAGATACTAACCAGCACAACAGGAGTTGTTTATGGTCTGTTCTTATTGCAACTATTACCATCATCACACAGAATTCTGGTGGTTTTATGATTTCGGAGTCTCTCGCTAGATTCATCCAGTCTATACCCAACACAGTCATCACACAGCCCCACCCTCATGTATAGTACCTGACACTGATTCACTATATATACTCTATTAATCTGATAAAGCCTCTGGCTGGCTAAATGTCTACTTAAATAACTGTTCCTAATAACTCTTGCAGGATAGTCTACCGTAAGCCGGCCAACAAAATCACCTCATACATTTCTCATGATGAATAATCCTCATCTACTGTCTCCAGCTTAACTTCCAATACTCTCTGCATTGAATAGATAAAGCCACTGGTTGGCGAAATGTCTTCACAATAAAGATACCCAGGTGTTGTAGAAGTAGTATGTTATTCAATAACATGTCAGTATTGTTTACCATTAATGCTCTGACACTCATCCCATCGGGATTAGATTAGATTTTTCCTGAGAGCTTGCAGGATCTGCAGCTCCGAATACTTGGAAGAAGACTGTGGCATAATTAGCAGCATCTTCGACAGGCTACACACTTCACACTTCACCCGGAATCACAGACAAAATGCCCAGAAAATACTTTCAACACCCACAAAGGACAATGATTGCGATAGACGTCTCATTTTTTCCGCAGGTATCATCACATAAACATTAAAGAAAAGTGGAATGAATGTCACAGCCATTACCTTCCAAAACTATGAGAAAATGGGTTGTAAACGGTGATTAACACCGATGAGCAGTGGGCATGACGCTAATTCGGTATCAGGATATTAAAGAGCTGTTTCGCCCGCCAGGAGCTTTGTCAATTCAATACAGTAAACTGATGATGTTAATGATATATTCGTCAGGAACGATGTGTTGACACGAGTCTTTATCAGATGATGACCCGTCACTGGGACCCGAAGGGGTGTTGATGGTGTACAAGTGAAAGTACCGAAAGTATGTAATAAGAAGGCAAGTGACAGCCGACAACTTAAGGGGGAATGAACATGAATGTATTCACTTAGGAAACCTTTACTGAAGTGGTTTCGGTCCTTGGACAGTAATCACTTCAAATAAAAGTGTCCTCATTGAATGCATTCATGACCTTTTCCCTCAAGTGGGAAACCATTAATATCCCCATGATGGGAGCCCCGTCATCAAGGGCTAAGAGTGAATGACTGCAGCCCTTCAGTCGTAATGCTGAACGACCTATGGCAAGGACGGGACAAGTGTTCTTGTGCTGGTGTGATGTAGCAGTTAGCTAGTCAGTGAGACATAGCTGGTGTCTTCATTATGATGATGTTCTCTGTGGTACAGGTTTTCCCACACATCCACAAGCTCGTTGATTCTCTGAATGTGAAAAAGACGTATGCAATTATCAACACATTTATTAATAATACATTTCGCCAACCAAGAACTTCAGTCTAGAGAACTGGATTGGAAAAGCTCCTTAATAGATGTCTTGACAATCTCATGAATGTCTTTTTCGCATATTTGTCGGTGTCAGTTACTAAGTTTGACATCGTCTCTTCTCAGGACAAATCCCGACTCTGGACTGAAATCCGACCTCCTGGGTGTCTACTCGAGGTCTGATCACCACTTGTGGCGGCCTGCAGAGATGGTTGTCCAGTGTGTGACGACAGCAATGCCAGCTAATTGAAATATACGCAATATATATAGTTGATCATACATTATTTTATTAAACAAAAATCGAATACCAGGTCATGGGTCAAGTGTTCCAGGTGGAAGGATGGGGAGAAGCGATGGTTGTCTGGTTTGGTCAGGATGAGTCTGACGAGAACTTTTGGCAATTCAATGATTTCAGATGTACTCGATAGAGTTATCCTGGTCAAACCGGATAGAGCCATAACGAGACCCCATCCCCACATGCAGCTGTATTAGATAAAGTCCCTAGTGGGCGAAACATCTTAATAAATGTCCTAACATCGCATTTGTGGTTTACTCACATATTAAAGAATTAATCAGACCAGGTCAACAACTAGGACAACATTCCTTGTGGTGGTTGTGACAAACAGTGCATTGGCGAAACTTCATGCGATCTAAACACCAGAATTCAGAATCCCAGTAAAGTAAAGTAAATTTTATTTCATTGCAATTTTACATAGATATTGGTAGTTACAATCATAACCTGAAGTGCAAGGAGAGCCACTGACATGCCATGGCATTAGGGGCAGCTTAATCTAATAACTTATAGACTATGTACATAATATTAGAGAAATTGGTTGAGTTTATTCTAGTTATATATTTGATTTCAAATTACAATATGATGATATTACATTGTTAAAATTGCAATATGATGATATTACATTGTAACAAGTGTTTAGGAGGATGGTAATATAAAATTGAGATCATCTTAAGGAAAATAACATTGAGCAGTTTTTAAAGTAATTTATAGTATGAGTATTTAGTTTAGGGTGAGTAGGTTGTAACATAATAAGTGATTTTCAAGGACCCACAACATCAATAATGCATGCGTAGTTCGTCGGAATAAACATCCACCTCTTATGACATGGCAAGACGCCAAAATTACCATAAAAAAGGGATAAACTGCTTTAATTAGTACACGGCTTGCACTAGATAAGCTACACCACTGACTCAAGTCACACTAAAGGGACATTCTTGGCAATAGGGTTGTGGCAAACGTATCGGATAGAAACCAGATGACAGTTCGACAACACTGTCCTGTATACCTTTCTCAGTGCTCGGCTGTCTGACCCTTGCTGGTTTAGCGCCTAATTTGATTATAATAATCCACCGACCCAAAATTCGTCACACTTCAAAGCATTAAGTCACCTCGCCTTTTCCTTCCCTCCCAGGAGTATTATATATTGTATGCATTTGGTATCTTCTGTATGACTTGATAAAGATCTTGACAGTTCGAAACGTTGTCACAATAAAAGCGTGTTCCGCAGTGTCTTTTTTCTCACTGTCGGCAAGCAACAAGCCATTGAGTTATGACCACATCAATAGGCAGGTGGAAAAAGACCCATCTGTCTACATAATTTGGGGAAGAGAATGTTGTTACCAAAGTATCTACGTAAATTAAAGAGTCATGTTTGACTTCAGGGCGAAGTTCTTTTGGGGGAAAGGTGGAGACAGTGCTTTGGAAAGTGAGTAATTTCGCAGTGTAGGGAAGTGTCGGTGTTGTTTGTTTTGTAAAGATTGTGTAAGTATGTGATTGATATGGAGGTCAGATCGCCTCTTCTGAAGGCGTTAACAGCAATTAACCAAATTTAACTAATAAATCCAATAATGAATGAAAGTGATACCATGTTTAGAAGTGGAAACATAAAAATAGGGGTAACCACTGAGGTGGTTGAGGAAGCATCACAGTAAAAACCCGACGTCCACAGTTTAGTGTGGGTCGCTGTACTGATAGTTTTAAGTATTTAAGTCACAATCTGTAAACTTAGCGACAAATCATTTCCGTCATGATACCAATGACTGGGCGCCATACTTTACCAGAAGTTTAATTCTTGTCCCTGGAACTAAGATGTGAAATGCTGTTCCACTTCTTGTTCCACTTGCACGAGGTGCATCCTAAAAAGTGTGAACAGATGGATAAGAGCCAGACAAACGTAGTTTTTGGTAGTTCTCTGAATCGTTTATATATGTACGTTTTCCTCAAGACAGGATGTATACATGGAGAGGTGTATTTCTTTTAGCGTATAAATGCTGAGAATTAACTGTAATCCTGTCTGGTAGAGAAAAGGTTATATGCAGCCTTAATGGCCCTAGTGTAGTCGACAGACTTTAAACCCCATTAACCAACCAACGTAGGACAGTCTGCAAGTTGACATCCAGTGACTTCAGTTCTCTAAGACCTTGTGGGAAGCACCTGGATGGTAGACGATTAGTAATGACCGGTGAAGTGAGCAAATTGTTACATCTTCATTCAGGGACCTGATGTGAATTTCTGCTACACCGTCGAAGATGCAGTGGTTCACCGATGGGACAGATGCAGTGGTTCACCGGTGGGACAGATGCAGTGGTTCACCGGTGGGACAGATGCAGTGGTTCACCGGTGGGACAGATGCAGTGGTTCACCGGTGGGACAGATGCAGTGGTTCACCGGTGGGACAGATGCAGTGGTTCACCGGTGGGACAGATGCAGTGGTTCACCGGTGGGACAGATGCAGTGGTTCACCGGTGGGACAGATGCAGTGGTTCACCGGTGGGACAGATGCAGTGGTTCACCGGTGGGACAGATGCAGTGGTTCACCGGTGGGACAGATGCAGTGGTTCACCGGTGGGACAGATGCAGTGGTTCACCGGTGGGACAGATGCAGTGGTTCACCGGTGGGACAGATGCAGTGGTTCACCGGTGGGACTGATGCAGTGGTTCACCGGTGGGACAGATGCAGTGGTTCACCGGTGGGACAGATGCAGTGGTTCACCGGTGGGACAGATGCAGTGGTTCACCGGTGGGACAGATGCAGTGGTTCACCGGTGGGACAGATGCAGTGGTTCACCGGTGGGACAGATGCAGTGGTTCACCGGTGGGACAGATGCAGTGGTTCACCAGTGGGACTGATGCAGTGGTTCACCGGTGGGACAGATGCACTAACAGGTCTGGAGACCGTGTAATGTGTTACATGACTTTCATATTAAATAAACACAAGCTATATTGGCCAGGGGTATATGAATAGAGGAATGAAAATAGGGACAAACTTAGATAACTAGAGGCAATGAATGGCGAGCATTAGTGAGAATTTCTGACCTATACAGATACTGGAGTGTAATGTGAACAGATGGGCAGATGGACTCACGCATCATGACCCTCACTTGACCATTGTAAAGTGCGACTTGATCAGGTTCCCACGCTACGTAGCTATTTCAGCAAATATATAATAACCCTGCAGTGGTTATTTCCTGGCCATCTCGCGGGTGTTGTCACGGTCATCCATGGAGGGTGAGCGGTCAAGCGTGTAGGGTGAGCGGTCAAGCGGCCACCATCCTCGCCGCCATTACTAACCTTCCAAACAAAACAAGTCAATATTTTATCTAACAACATCCATGAAAATAATACTTTCTCTGCCAGCATCAACACTGAAAGAGTCCCTTGAGATGTAGTAGATCTACGGCACCTTTTAAATAGCAGACCAAAAGGTATTTTAAATAGGTTTGAAGGTAATGGAGGAGAAGAGAGAAATTAAGACTGAAGCTCTACCATCATCACTCACCTGGTCCACTGAATGAGAGTGAACCACTACCTCTACATTCTAGACTTTCATTGTGTATTCTACCATTGTTAAGTTGTTGTATCCTGAGCTGGGTTTTCCCATAACGTTACGTTCAGAGCGAGGCCGTAGCGAAGCGGTAAGAACGATGAGATATGAAGGCGAGGGTAACACTCTGGGCGGAAGCGTCACAGTGAAAGATTTTAGGCCCGCCCTCGGACGCACCTGTCTCACTGTTCATTTGTTTAGTTCTTTATTTAGGTAAGCCTCCCTTACCTGCCGTAGCCTACCACAGTTGGCATTATAAACTGTCTTGCTGCTACTGCTTCCCCTAGTAACAAACCTCCAGTATAGTTAGTCACGTTTTCAGACAAGTGTTTTTATCACAATGTCACAACAATTATCATTATTTAGTCATTACGCTGAGGTTTCAGCGCATAGTCTTGTGTGACCCAAGGCCACGGCAGTCATTTCCATAACTCGACAAAAGCTTTTCATTCAGCATTTTTTCATATGAATGAAGTTGCCAGATAATGCCACTGCGGAAAAATTACTACGCTATAGTATAAAAACTTTAGCTTGCACCACCAGCTTTTAGTCTAGCGAGTGAAAGCTAATTTAGGGATGACGACCAGTTTGACTAGGACTATAAACAGATAATATATGTAAAATACATTTCATTAATTTACAGTTTTTGCCGTCTAAGCAGCTGGTTTATTGTGCACCTCATGTCCATCCTATGATGGTAGTGGCTGGTTTATTGTGCACCCCATGTCCATCCTATGATGGTAGTGGCTGGTTTATTGTGCAGCCCATGTCCATCCTATGATGGTTGTGGCTGGTTTATTGTGCACCTCATGTCCATCATTGATGGTAGTGGTTGGTTTATTGTGCACCCCATATACATCCTATGATAGTAGTGGCTAGTCTATTGTGCACCCCATGTCAATCCTACGATGGTAGTGGCTGGTTTATTGAGCACCTCATGTCCATCCTGTGGACTAAAGCACGAAAACACGTGGGTAATATACACAAGGCTTAGGAACATACGAGGTCATACGAGGATTAAGAAAAATGCATTAGGATGTTTTTTAAACCATCACAAGTATATTTAGGATAATTGCTTAGGCTTTTTTATATCTTATTTATGTGAGAAATTTCAGTATACTGTTTTCTGTATATTCCTCAATTAAGTATTCATTACATTCATGGGGGAAGGAGGAAGCGCTAAGCCTTTAGGGGTCATACAAAGCCTGGAGAGAGGGAAAACAGTCTGGTTCTATCCAGGGAATGCCAGGTCAGGTTCAATCTATGGGTTCAAGACCCCCTCTTCCCGCCTCCCCTCTCACTTTGAGGAACCATCTTTGAGAGTTTCAGTTTAGCGGACAATCAAACATAATGTTGAAGAAAATAATAATCATAAGGCTGGCTGATTATATTTAGATTGATCACTGTATACATGGCAGATTGCCAGATGTACTCATAACCAAGCCTAAGGCTGGCTATTAAATCACCTGTCAGTAACCACACGGCAAGTTGCTGCGTCATTGTATCATGACTACTACGCATGTCCGTGTTTACAATTGTAATAGTATGCAAAATAACCACAGGTGGAGTTAAATGATAGCTCTAGGCCTTTCGCGTTGCAATCAACACATCAGGAGCTTGCAGTGTTGCAGAAATGAGAAAGAGATCTCAGCAGATTCGTTCAGAGGAACGCTCGTTTCTGCAACATTGCAAGCTCCCGATGATGTGTTGATTGCAACACGAAAGACCTAAAGCTATCATTCAACTCCCCCTGTGGTTGTTTTGCATCTTGTATCGCTCACTCTCGATTCTTCCATCGTAATAATATGTTATAATACTTTGTACTTGATCAAGACACACTAACAGCAGCTTGAAACATTATTGAAGACACCAATTCGCCTACGCATCAGACTCTGTGTCCTGACTCGTGAAATCGTAGTAACACGATTCCAAGCAAATCACAGAACGAGTGGGGTTCGAACCCATGGCATAGGTTCGAACCCCACTCGTTCTGTGATTCCCTTTTATGTGTTGTCATGTATGGGCCAGTAGACCTACTGTATTGCCCCTCCATTCTCATGTTCCTTAGCAAGTTCAATAAAACTTGTTGTCAGGATGAAACGCTGTCCTAAATAAGTTTCCGGCGGCTGCTGCTGCTTGCGTGTCTTCGTCAAATACCTGAGCAGAACAAAAATATCAAGAAAACTGCTACAGCGAATATTATTTCCATAAGTGATCATAACTTCAGCAGTGAACAACAAACAACAGGAGACGCTATTGCTTATCCTGCAGAACTCCCAGACCCACAATGTGCATTTTAAATATGCTAACAGCAGAAGTCACAGACTCATTATCGTGTAGGCAGTAGGGCCAGGCCGACGCTACACGGTATTTGCATTTATGAGATCCAGAATACGGTGAACACAATGCCCGAAATGTGAGAACTCTGCAGGTGTCTTTATTTAGAGAGACGTGTGAGGCCAAGCCTCCAACCACCCACTGTACCAGTCCCATGATTGTGTATGCAGTCCCTACCCTGCTGCTACCAGGGTACCTCCACCACTCTCACGATACCTCCACCACTCTCACGATACCTCCACCACTCTCACGATACCTCCACCACTCATGGTATTTCCACAACTCTCATGGTACCTCCACCACTCTCATGGTATACCCAGCACCCTCGTGGTACCTCCACCACTCTCATGGTATACCCAGCACCCTCGTGGTACCTCTACCACTCTCATGGTATACCCAGCACCTTCGTGGTACCTCCACCACTCTCATGGTATACCCAGCACCCTCGTGGTACCTCTACCACTCTCATGGTATACTCAGCACTCTCGTGGAACCTCCACCATTTTCATGGTATATCCACCACTCATGGTACCACCACCACTCAAAGAGGTCCTCCACCACGCGCAGGGTTATACAGAGACAGACAGTATAATAACCTATGTGACATGTCAAGATATCTTATTAATGAAAATAAGATACCAGATATACTAAGCAAATTTCCTAAATTTGCTTGTAACAGGTAAGTGAACTGTAGATATGTAGATATAAATCCAAATGTACACCTGTTAACATTTTGGGGCCTTTTGTGTATCCATATGCTCCTGCGCTACCGCCCACATGATGGATATGGGTGCACAATAAACTAGCCACTTCGGTGGCAAAATCTAATCTAAATCTACTCTGTTTCTCCCAGCATATCTCCACTACCCCACTTCTGGGGTACCTTCAACCACAAATCTGTTGCTCCCAAGGATGCCTCCAACACACACACACACACACGTGCCTAGGACAAAATGGTAACTAACACACACACGCACACACACACGAAGAAAGGTTAAGGGAAATCGGCCTGACGACACTAGAGGACAGGAGGGTTAGGGGAGACATGATAACGACATAAAATACTGCGAGGAATAGATAAGGTGGACAGAGACAAAATGTTCCAGAGAGGGGACACAGAAACAAGGGGTCACAATTGGACGTTGAAGACTCCTATGAGTCAAAGAGATGTTAGGAAGTATTTCTTCAGTCATAGAGTTGTCAGGAAGTGGAATAGCCTAGAAAGTGACGTAGTGGAGGCAGGAACCATACATAGTTTTAAGACGAGGTTTGATAAAGCTCATGGATCAGGGAGAGAGAGGACCTAGTAGCAATCAGTGAAGAGGCGGGGCCAGGAACTATGAATCGACCCCTGCAACCACAAATAGGTGAGTACAAATAGGTGAGTACACACACATTTTCTTGGATTGCAAGAAGGCCTTCGATACAGTTCCTCACAAGAGATTAGTGCAGAAGCTAGAGGATCAGGCACGTGTAACAGGAAGGGCACTGCAATGGATCAGAGAATACCTGACAGGGAGGCAACAACGAGTCATGGTACGTGATGAGGTATCACAGTGGGCGGCTGTGACGAGCGGGGTCCCACAAGGGTCAGTCCTAGGATCAGTGCTATTTTTGGTATACGTGAATGACATGATGGAAGGGATAGACTCAGAATTGTCCCTGTTCGCAGATGATGTGAAGTTAATGAGGAGAATTAAATCAGATGAGGATCAGGCAGGACTACAAAGAGACATGGACGGGCTG
Organism: Cherax destructor; assembly: GCA_009830355.1. Taxonomy (NCBI): domain Eukaryota; kingdom Metazoa; phylum Arthropoda; class Malacostraca; order Decapoda; family Parastacidae; genus Cherax; species Cherax destructor. The sequence goes on from WNWK01003772.1 coordinate 137,931, forward strand.
GACACGTGGTCCAGCAACTAGCTTCTCGAGTTTAACCCTGCTAAATGCAAAGTCATGAAGATCGGGGAAGGGCAAAGAAGACCGCAGACAGAGTATAGGCTAGGTGGCCAAAGACTGCAAACCTCACTCGAGAAAGATCTTGGGGTGAGTGTAACACCGAGCACGTCTCCGGAAGCACACATCAACCAGATAACTGGTGCAGCATATGGGCGCCTGGCAAACCTGAGAATAGCGTTCCGATACCTTAGTAAGGAATCGTTCAAGGCACTGTACACTGTGTACGTCAGGCCCATATTGGAGTATGCAGCACCAGCTTGGAACCTACACCTGGTCAAACACGTCAAGAAATTAGAGAAAGTGCAAAGGTTTGCAACAAGGTTAGTTCCGGAGCTAAGGGGAATGTCCTATGAAGAAAGGTTAAGAGAAATCGGCCTGGCGGCACTGGAGAACAGGAGGGTTAGGGGAGACATGATAACGACATACAAAATACTGCGTGGAATAGATAAGGTGGACAGAGACAGGATGTTCCAGAGAGGGACACAAAAACAAGGGGTCACAATTGGAATTTGAAGACTCAGACGAGTCAAAGGGATGTTAGGAAGTATTTCTTTAGTCATAGAGTTGTTAGGAAGTGGAATAGTCTAGCAAGTAATGTAGTGGAGGCAGGGACCATACATAGCTTTAAGACGAGGTATGATAAAGCTCATGGAGCAGGGAGAGAGAGAGAGAGGACCTAGTAGCGGTCAGTGAAGAGGCGGGACCAGGAGCTAAGTCTCGACCCCTGCAACCACAATTAGGTGAGTACAATTAGGCGAGTACACACACACAATATATATATATATATATATATATATATATATATATATATATATATATCGTGCCGAATAGGTAAAACTTGCAATTTTGGCTTAAATAGCAACGCTCTTCTTGCCGAATAAGGCAAGCAAAAAGTTGTGCATGCAATAATTTCGCAAAAATCATTCTGAACCTAACCAAAAATATATATTTCATTGTGTTGTTTATTAAATTATTGTAAACTTATCTAAAATATATTTAGTTAGATTAGGCTAAATTAAATTGCACTTGTTATAATAAGGTTAGGCAAGTTTTCTAAGGTTCTTTTGGTACAAAATATTTATTTTTTACAATAACATAAATGAAAAAAAAATATCTTTAAACGTACAAAAGAAATTTTTTAGAAAGGACTTAATTTTAAATGAGTTCTTGCTACCTGACCAGTTTTACCTATTCGGCACAACATATATACAAACATTATATCTACGTTCACAGCTGTATGCTTTCAAAGAGGGAGTAGATTACAATCTTGGGTTGTCAGTTAGCAGTCTGAGAACAATAATACGAAAAGAACTTCAATTGAACTTTATTGACTTTAGACTCAGGGAGATTGACACCAGTCAGTCCATCTATCATCATTCCATCATGCAGAAGGAGCCGCATATTTATGGTGCTTCCAACAAAATAAGCAGACTCTTGAATGTCACTACTGCCCGCCTCCGGCTGGGTTATAAGTATCTTTTGCAGGTTAAATCACCACCACCAGATGTAGACCAAACGAAATGTAAACTTTGCCAGATGGACTATTGTCACACCCTGCGTCATTATGTACTGGAGTGCGATAAAATTAATGAATTTAGAGACAACTCACTCAGAAATGTTCAAAAAATGGCAAAGTATTTTATCCACAGTGGTATATTACAGACCATTCTGGAGAAATACCCTGACTTTGCTCTCTGTAAATAAAGCATTACCACGTGTGTGTGTGTGTGTGTGTGTGTGTCTGTGTGTGCGCGCGCGCTCGTGTGGGTGTATGACCCACTTAATATTTGTATTTATAACTCATTCCAACTGTGACCGGGTGTGGACGTGTCAGTGGCTCATTACTTTGTAATTTGTTCATGATTGTAACCATGTATAAGGAGTGTAGATGGTTCATTACCTTTGTAACTTGCCATGATTGTGACCAGATCTACCTGGAGTTCATTACCTTTGTAATTAATTCAGCTATCATAACTTTGGGGCCCAGTCTCTGGACCCATTATGTACCTCTGTAATCTTTTGACTACCTCCCACAGGATGGGAATGGGGTGCATAATAAATATATTAAACTAACGTCCACCGCAGGACTCGAACCTACAAACTCTGCATCAGAGTACACAGTACTTTACACAGAGTACTGTGTACTCTGATGCAGAGTTTCCAGGTTCTAGTCCTGCTCTGGACGTACAGATATTGTATATATATATATATATATATATATATATATATTGGACGTACAGATATTGTATATATATATATATATATATATATATATATATATATATATATATAAAAGGAAGAGGAAGTCATTGCATGTGATGTAACCGGTTTTTATTAAAACAGATTATTCCATATATTTAAACCATTTATATCGCCTATTTGATTAAGTAAAAACCTATCTAATAAATAATTAGAGCCACGATATTATTTTTACATGCGCAAAAATGTTACCTAAATCCGTATGGATGACACGGAGCTACGTTATCACATTCATGGCGATGTGCTAAACCCGTAAAGGCTATACAGCGCCTGGCTGAATAAACAGCAATCCTGTTCGATCCCAGCATAGGAATGTTAGGTCCAGTTCCTTGCATCAAGAGCCCCTCACCGGTATCAGGGAACCTCCCTTGAAGGGACAGCGCTAATAAAGATTCACAACAGAATATTACGTTTCCCTTCACCATTCCATTTTCTATGACAGCACTGTGATAGAAAATTCATCTTTATGTTATAGTTAACTGAAATGAAAGTCAGGATGTCATAAATTAATGTGAAAACCTCATAAACAAGGTTGTTTACTACACCAAATAAAGTGTGACATGACTGAAGCAGCGCATCAAGAGTGACCACACAACCCGTGTAGTCACCAGCAGGAGAAACCTCTAAACTACACCTGTCATCACCAAGAAGTTTCACATTATAAATGATGAGTAAGACATATATGCAGCATTTATGTATCTTTGTTGATGAAACCTTTGGCCAACACAACAAGCTTCAGCAGTGGAACAGAGGTTATTACGATCCTGGAGAAAGAAGTGGAGAGGTAGTTTGAGGTGATCAGTCACTCGGCCTTGGCCGCCCAGTTAGTAAGTGTATTTAGGCATATACACGTAAGTACGATTATCATACATAGTGTAAATTACCTAGCATAACCCAAAAAGTCAAAGTAACTTATTTCCATTGGGGTCCTAAACCAGAAACATGAGGACAAAAATATATACTGGAACAGGAAGTGAGGTGTAGTACCTGGAAATGTCACATGTGAGTCGGGCTCACTAGTGGATTTAGGCCATGTTAAACACTTGTTAGCAAGAGTTAATGAAGACATCCCCAACTTATATCCAGGCTATGGGACTGATAACTTCAGCTCACCTTTCCTGGAGTTACCTGGAGTTTACCTGGAGAGAGTTCCAGGGGTCAACGCCCCGGCGGCCCGGTCTGTGACCAGGCATCATGTTGGATCAGAGCCTGATCAACCAGGCTGTTACTGCTGGTCGCACGCAGTCCAACGTACGAACCACAGCCTGGCTGGTCAGGCACCGACTTTAGGTGCCTGTCCAGTGCCTGCTTGAAGACAGCCAGGGGTCTATTGGTAATCCCCCTTATGTATGCTGGGAGGCAGTTGAACAGTCTTGGGCCCCTGACACTTATTGTGTTGTCTCTCAACGTGCTAGTGGCACCCCTGCTTTTCATTGGGGGGATGTTACATCGTCTGCCGAGTCTTTTGCTTTCGTAGGGAGTGACACTCGTGTGCAAGTTTGGTACTAATCCCTCTAGGATTTTCCAAGTGTATATAATAATGTATCTCTCCCGCCTGCATTCCAGGGAGTACAGGTTTAGGAACTTCAAGCGTTCCCAGTAATTGAGGTGGTTTATTGCAGTTATGCGTGCCGTGAAGGTTCTCTGTACATTTTCTAGGTCAGCAATTTCACCTGCCTTGAAAGGTGCAGTTAGTGTGCAGCAATATTCCAGCCTAGATAGAACAAGCGACCTAAAAAGTGTCAACATGGGCTTGACATCCCTGGTTTTAAAGGTTCTCATTATCCAACCTGTCATTTTTCTTGCAGATGCAATTACTACAGTGTTATGGTCCTTGAAGGTGAGATCCTCTGTCATGATCACTCCCAGGTCTTTGACATTATTTTTTCGCTCTATTGTGTGGTTGGAATTTGTTTTATCTCCGATGAGATTTTAATTTCCTCACGTTTTCCATATCGGAGTAATTGAAATTTCTCATCATTGAACTTCATATTGTTTTCTGCAGCCCATTTAAAGATTTGGTTGATGTCTGCTTGGAGTCTTGCAGTGTCTTCAATGGTGGACACTGTCATGCAGATTCGGGTGTCATCTGCAAAGGAAGACACAGCACTGTGGCTGATATCCCTGTCTATGTCCGATATAAGGATGAGGAACAGGATGGGAGCGAGTACTGTGCCTTGTGGAACAGAGCTTTCACCGTAGCCGCCTCAGACTTTACTCTGTTGACTACTACTCTTCGTGTTCTACTTGTTAGGAAATTATAGATCCATCTACCAACTTTTCCTGTTATTCCTTTATCACGCATTTTGTGTGCTATCACACCATGGTCACACTTATCAAAGGCTTTTGCAAAGTCTGTGTATATAACATCTGCATTCTGTTTGTCCTCTAGAGCATCCAGGACCTTGTCGTAGTGGTCCAGTAGTTGGGACAGACAGGAGCGACCTGCTCTAAACCCATGCTGCCCTGGGTTGTGTAATTGATGGTTATCTAGATGAGTGGCGATCTTGCTTCTTAGAACCCTTTCAAAGATTTTTATGATATGGGACGTTAGCGCTATTGGTCTGTAGTTCTTTGCCATTGCTTTACTGCCGCCTTTGTGGAGTGGGGCTATGTCTGTTGTTTTTAGTAACTGCGGGACGACCCCAGTGTCCATGCTCCCTCTCCATAGGATGTTAAAAGCACGTGATAGGGGCTTCTTGCAGTTCTTGATGAACACTGAGTTCCATGAGTCGGGGCCTGAAGCGGAGTGCATGGGCATGTCATTTATCGCCTTTTCAAAGTCATGTGGCGTCAGGGTAATGTCAGATAGGCTTGCGTCTACCAGGTTCTGTGGCACTCTCATAAAAAATTCATTTAGGTCTTCAACTTTTAGTCTGGTTAGCGGCTCACTAAAAACTGAGTCATACTGGGACTTTAGTAACTCACTCATTTCCTTGCTGTCATCTGTGTAAGACCCATCTCGTTTTAGTAGGGGCCCAATACTGGATGTTGTTCTCGACTTTGTTTTGGCATAAAGAAATACTTTGGGTTTCTTTCAATTTCATTAATGGCTTTTAGTTCTTCCCGCGTTTCTTGATTCCTGTAAGATTCCTTTAGTTTTAATTCGATGTTTGCTATTTCTCTGACCAGTGCCTCCCTACATATTTCAGATATATTGGCCTCTTGTTGCCGCTCTCTACATGTAAACAACATTTTTTATACTACACAAAGAAATAAAATTTGTTTGTTTTTACATTCAACTGATGAAGCTTACTCTGCAAGAGAAATTTTTTTGTCATTAAAGTTACACAAATGTTGCATAAAAAAGGTTCTTTAAATTCAAAATATCTAAACAGTTTCTATAATAAATCGATACCAAGGACACCAATGAGAATAAGTCATATTGCTTGACTTTTTAATGGGGTTATCCTAGATTCCTAGTTTAAATGTACATACATATCTATCAGTGCACCACAAAGAAACAGGCAGGTATATACAGAGAAAGACTGCAGTCAGCAGGGCACGATCCCACTATGTACAGGGAAACTGGCAAGGTTCCCAAGTGACGCTCTCAACCACTCTGCCACAAATGCCCTATAAGCTGGGCAGCCTGGTTTACAAGCCATGTATGTCTCTTCCCAGCCCATGCACATCAGTGAGCCTCAAGCATAGATTCAAGCTATTTCAATCTCCTGTATGTTCTGACCTCACAAACGATTTTTATATCTATGCACCATGCAGAAACAGGCGGGTATATACAGAGAAAGATCGCAGTTAGAAGGCTCAATCCCACTACAGGGAAACTGGCAAACTTACCAGTACAGTGAACCCTCGGTTAACGAAATTAATCCGGTCCAGGAGCTATTACTTAATCTGAATCTTTCGTTATCTGAAACCTTATTTCCCATAAGAAATAATGTAAATACAATTAATTCGTTCCACAAAAAAAATAATCACTCAAAAAAAAAAACAATAACATTTACTTACCTTTATTGAAGAGTTGCAGGCATCTGGAAGGTAGAGTTGCTGACAGGGGCAGGGTGTTAATGGTTGGAAGGGAAATCCCCCTCCAAAAGGACTTCAGGTAACAAGTCCCTCTCTGGGGTTACTTCCCTTCTTTTTCTTTTAATGCATAAATGCTACACTCCCTGCATGCCTGCTACACTCCCTGCATGAATGCTACACTCCCTGCATGAATGCTATACTCCCTGCATGCCTGCTACACTCCCTGCATGCCTGCTACACTCCCTGCATGAATGCTACACTCCCTGCATGAATGGTACACTCCCTGCATGAATGCTACACTCCCTGTATGAATGCTACACTCCCTGCATGAATGCTACACTCCCTGCATGCCTGCTACACTCTCTGCATGAATGCTACACTCTCTGCATAAATGCTACACTCCCTGCATGCCTGCTACCACTGGGGTGCCACTAGGAAGCTTCTTTGGACCCATGGTGACTTATTTCACAGTGACAATCACTAAACCACCAAAAAAGACACCAAATATATTGTGAATCTTTGAAAGAGCGCATTAGGTAATGTTCTCTCAATGGTAAACAACGCTTCACTGGTGTCCTGCGCTTGCGCGGAGCAGGCGGACACGTCTAATACCTTTCGGTAACCGAGGAATTTTTCGCTAACCGATTCCGAAAAAAGCTTGCGTTTTCCGAAGCTTACGTTAACGGAACCTTTCGTTAACCAAGGGTCCACTGTATAGTTTCTAGTTCAGGTGAATAACATTATTGAATCAGATATATCTCTGTTCTTGATGATGTAAACTAATGAGAATAAACACAGAAGAGGAATGAGAAAGACCTAATATGGATCTGAAGGAACTGCAAGGTTGGTTAGATAAGTAGTTGCTTGAATTTAACCCTGGCAAGTGCAAGGTTATGAAGATTGGGGAAAGAGCAAGAAGACTGGACAGAGTATAGACTTGGGAAACAGGCTGCAGATTTCACTCAAAGAGAAAGACCAAGGGATGATCATAGTGCCTGATATATTACCCAAGGCCCACATCAGCCAAATAATATCTGCAGCTCATCTGACATATCTTAGAGCAGCTTTCAGGAATCTTAACAAAGTCATTCCAGGCCCTTTATAACATACTACATTGAGCCCTCTTGGAGTATGCAGCATGGTACCTATACCTGAAAAAGAATGTTAAGAAACTACAAAAGTAAAGCAAAAAGTAAAGAAAAGGAAAAGCAAAGAGATTATGAGGTTAAAGTTGCAAGGGAATCGAAGACTAACCCAAAAGGATTCTTTCAGGTAGTATACAGAAGTAAGATTAGAGACAAGATAGGCCCACTCAAAGGTTACTCGGGTCATCTCACTGACAGTGATAAGGAAATGTATAGAATTTTTAACACTTGTTTCCTCTCGGTTTTCACACAGGAAGATACGTACTAGCGATATTCCTGAAATAATAAATTATGTAGAACAGGACGATAATAAACTATGCACGATTAGGGTCACAAGTGAAATGATCCTTAGACAAACAGATAAATTAAAACCTAACAAATCCCCGGGCCCTGATGAGCTGTACGCAAGGATTCTAAAGGAATGTAAAGAAAAGCTTAGCAAATCTTTGGCTAATCTTTTCAGCATATCACTATGTAAACTGGCATAGTGCCAGATAAGTGGAAAATGGCAAATGTGATACCTATTTTCAAAGAAGGTGACAGGTTATTAGCTTCGAACTATAGACCAATAAGCCTAACCTCCATAGTAGGAAAATTTATGGAATCAATAACTGCCGAGGCAATTCGTAGCCTTCTTGAAAAGCATAAAATGATCAACAAATCTCAGCACGGTTTTATAAAAGGGGGTTCCTGCCTTACGAATTTATTAACTTTTTTTCACTAAGATAATTGAGGAGGTAGATCATGGTAATGAATATGATATTGTGTATATGGTCTTCAGTAAGGCTTTTGACAGTCCCACATCAGAGACTAGCGAGGAAAATTAAGGCACACGGAATAGGAGAAATTTTTTCCTGGATAGAGGCATGGTTGACAGATAGGCAGCAGAAAGTTTGCATAAATGGGGAGAAATCTGAGTGGGGGAGGGTCACAAGTGGTGTTCCACAGGGGTCAGTGTTGGACCCCTTGTTGTTCACAATCTACATAAACGACATAGATGAGGGAATAAATAGCGACATAAGAAGCAAGTTTGCCAATGACACCAAAATAGGCCGACGAATTCATTCTGACGAGGATATTAGAGCACTCCAGGAAGATTTGAATAGACTGATGCAGTGGTCGGAGAAGTGGCAGATGCAGTTTAATATAGACAAATGCAAAGTTCTAAACATTGGACAGGAAAATAACCATACCACATATAAACTAAATAATGTAGATCTTAATGTATTGATTGCGAAAAGGATTTGGTAGTTCTGGTTAGCAATAATCTAAAACCAAGACAACAGTGCATAAGTAACAGAATCCATGGCTTCATATCAAGAAGTATAAATAATAGAAGTCCTCAGGTTGTTCTTCAACTCTATATATCTTTGGTTAGGCCTCATTAGATTATGCTGCACAGTTTTGGTCACCGTATTACAGAATGGATATATAAATGCACTGGAAAACGTACAAAGGAGGATGACAAAGTTGATCCCATGTATCAGAAATCTTCCCTATGAGGAGTGACTGAGGGCCCTGAATCTGCACTCTAGAAAGACGTAGAATTAGGGGGGATATGATTGAGGTGTATAAATGGAAAACAGGAATTAATAAAGGGGATGTAAATAGCGTGCTAAAAATATCCAGCATAGACAGGACTTACAGCAATGGTTTTAAGCTGGAAAAATTCAGATTCAGGAAGGATATAGGAAAGTACTGGTTTGGTAATAGAGTTGTGGAGGAGTGGAACAAACTCCTGAGTACCGTCATAGAAGCTAAGATGTGTAGCTTTAAAAATAGGTTGGATAAATACATGAGTGGGTGTGAGTTGGACCTGACTAGCTTGTGCTACTAGGTTTGATGCTGTGCTCCTTCCTTAAGTGAATGTGACTGACCTGACTAGGTTAAGGCACTGGCTTAAGCCGGTGGGAGAATTGGACTTGCCTCACATGGGCCAGTAGGCCTGCTGCAGTGTTCCTTCTTTCTTATGTTCTTAAGTGGCATAAGTATTCGCAATAAAGTGACCAAAATCCTTGGCTTCATATCAAGAACCATAAATAATAGGAGTCCTCAGGTTGTTCTTCAACTCTGTATATCCTTGGTTAGGCCTCATAAAGATAAAAATAAAGTTTTATTTCTTTGTAAAGGTTACAATGTGTAATTACAATTTTGGTTTACTAAGTACAAAGAAAGCCACTATCATGCCGGGGGATTTCAGGTACTTAGGGACACAACTATAAGTTAAAGAAACAGATGACCAACAGGAGTGTCAGGAAGTATATTTTCAGTCTCAAGACTGGTCAGAAAATGGAATGATCTCAAAGAAGTGGTAAAGGCAAGCTCTATACATAGTTATAAGAGCAGGTATGATAGGGCTCAAGAGCCTAGGAGGGGGCTAATCTGGCGAGCAGCAAGTCGAGGGGCTGAGCCAGGAGCTAGGATTCAACACATGCAACCACATACAAGTACATATAGGTGAGTAAACAGGCATATATACCAGGTATACAGGTATACACACGAGTATGATCAAGATGAGGGGACATAAATGAAGACTAAACACCTAGAGAAGACAGCAGTTTTTATTTGCCTCATCGGCTGTCTCCCATGAAGGCATGGTGACCAACAAAAGATAACACATTCACCATCATTCATTTACTCACTGTCTTTCCAGAAGTGTGCTGACATCACAGTCGCATTACCCTCTGCAACATCCCCACCCTTCGCTTCCGAGTGCATGCCCACCCTTTCCATCTCTAGGACTCAAGTCTGGCTAAATGATTATTATTATTATTATTATTATAATCAAAAAGAAGTGCTAAACCACAGGGGTTATATTATTATTATAATACTCATGGGAAGGGCTAAACCCAAAGGGGGTCATACAGCACCTAACATTCAAAAGCTAAAATTAAAAAAAAAAAAAAAAAAAAGTGATTTTGTACAAGAATACATTGAATGAAATATTTATGTTATGTACTGTATTATCTGGTGGGAATAATTATCACTACAGTGTTTCATTCAAATTAATTTATTGTGAAAAATTATCAAGATCATCTACAGTTTTAGCACACTGCTCTGTACCTAAGAGCCAAGGCCTTTCAGTCCAAAACTGATCCCCAATGATATCTGTGTGTTCCCTAACAACAGAATAAACTTCATTACTAGAATTTCCTTTCTTTAATTCATCACAAGCATACCTCAAGTTGAATGTGGTCTTCAAAGATGTAATACTACTTGCACAATCATGCCTAAACAAAATGGTTCCTTTTCGGTAAAGTGCATCCTCTGAATCATAGTCTCGCTTAAATTCATTCAAAAGAATGGCTCTCTTATCTTTAGAGAATGTACCTCGTAGCTTTTCCTCTGCTTCCCTGCGAGAATAATTTCCACTCTGCACTAACATCCAGAAGCATGTGTTGTACATGTTATTAATATGACAGTCTGCCTGCCGCCAACTCAGGTAATCCCGCAAACATGAATTATTTGGATACAGCACCACACGGGCATCAAATGCTGGGCTGTATTCTAATGTAACATTTTCAAAAACATTATTCCAATTGTATACATACATTGCTGCAAACAAACTAACAATGCTAGACATTATTTTGTTCCCATGTCGCTCCATCTTAGAATATCTATTAATGACAAAAGAATATTCATCACTCTGGCCATATGACAAGACAACATCGGGGAAATGCTGCATGACTTCTAATGCTGCTTTGTTCATTAACTCTATTGATCTATCATCATTAGGCTTTGCAAACTTGTGCCTTTCAGAAAATTTATGGAAACCTTTTCCATCAATTCGCACAACAATCCAAGTGTGTGGTAGCAATGTTATTTTCTTTTCGAAAGCTTTCAAGTAACTTGTTTTTGCATTTACCTTTGTAGGCTGCTCAAGAAGAAATACTTCCTTCCAAAAGTGATCCTTACTGAAATCTGTGTACATATTAATGATACAACTGTTGTTTCGGTGAGTTGTTAAGCCATCTGGACCAGAGACTGTTGCTTGTTTCCAGGTACGCAAGGCAATAGATCCTTTTTTAAACACATCATCTTCCTTGTTGTAATTCATATTGCATTTGGAAAAAAGAATTTCATTTTGCTCACTTTCTCGTGTCCCTTTTAGTACATCAGCTGCATCTTCAAGTGTGTGTCCTTGCAAAACCAATGCCCAAAATACAGTATTATAGAGATTACAGTAATGGCATGCAAGCTGACGCTGTGTCATGTAATCTCGTAATGCCTGATCATCTGGAAATAAGTGAATTGTTCCCTCAATCATTGGAGGAAAACATAGTGACTCTGATCCAAAATAATTTGGCCACCTGTGTACTAGAGATGATGCCATTAAACTACACAAATTGGTTAGCAGTTTTGGGCCTCTTCTCCTATACAATGTTATACTCTTGGGAAATACAAAGTTAAACTCTCCAGCAAATCCATATCCCAACACCAGTTCCTTGAAGTCCTCCATGACAACTTTAATGGAAGCTTCCACAAGTTGAATAAAGCGAAGGTCATTGGGGCGTTTGAGATTTTGTGCTTCAGAAAGTCTATCATAGTTACGACACTGTAGAGCAACAACAATCCAATGTCTGGGATCAAGTTTATCCTCGGTTTCAAAGGACCTGACATACTCAAATTTGCTTTTTGCCATTTTTGACACAGTAATCTGGAATGTTCTTGGTAATGATATTTCAAGAAGTCTTCTGTGAAGTATTTTTCTGAGAATGTAAACCATGACAATCTGAAAAAAAACAAGAAAAACATAAGCACACAATGTATTATATGTAAGATTCTTCTCCAGAACATATATTGTACAAATTAAAAGACAATTACAAAAAACATTATGAACAAAAAGGCACAATACCATGACTTAAACAATACACAAATAACTCGGACATAAGACAGAGAAGCTTATGATGATGTTTCGGTTCAACTTTAACCATTTACAAAAATCACACTAACACAAAAGAGTGAGGGAGCCAGGGAGGGACAAGGACAGGACCAAGAGAGGAAGAAAAAGTAGTGGTAAGGCTGGTAGTGGAAGTAGCTGTAGTAGTAGTGGTAGTAGAAAGTAGGAAGACTAGTTTCAATGGTCAAGAGATAGGAAGGGGAGTGAAGGGTGAAGGGAGGCAATGTAATGAGAAAGGAAGGTATCTACAGACAAAGCCAGGATTAAGATTCATACAAGGAAACTTGTGTACAGTGGTCCCTCAGTTTTCGTGCATCTCCAAACTCGAACATTTATGTAAGTGTATTTTCGTAAGTGCTGTTGCAAGCGTATTTTTGGGGGTCTGAAATAGACTAACCTACGTGACATTATTTCTTAAGGAAGTAAATTCGTTCGGTAATGGCACTTGAGCAGCATTCTGGAACGAATTTTCGGCGAAAACCGAGGGACCACTGTATAAGGGATTCTTGCTTCAACAAGACAACGACTGTGAAGGCTAGACAGTTTTAGCCTTCACACTCTCCATCTTGTTGAAGCATCCCTTATACACAAGGTTCCTTGTAGGAATCTTAGTCCTGGCTTTGTTTCTGTAAATGCATTCCTTTCTCATTACAATGTCAAATACTCCAAACTTAGAATACTCATGACTTGACATGATCCATTCTTCCCCTCTCCCTACATCTTCTCCTTTCCTATTTTTTATTTTTTCTTTGTTTTTCTTTCTTCTGCCTAAGTGTGTTCTGTCCCCAGTTATTTTTTTCCTGTGTTTTAGCTCTCCTACATTGCTCATTTTTCTTGTCCTTATACTTACTTCCACTTCTACTACTACGACTATTACTCCACTGCTACTACCATTACTATTGCCTCCCTTCACCCTTCACTCTCTTTTCTACCTCTTCTTTCTTCTTTCAACAAATTGGCCATTTCCCACCAAGGCGGGGTGGCCCAAAGAGAAAAACAAAAGTTTCTCTTTTTAACTTTAGTAATGTATACAGGAGAAGGGGTTACTAGCCCCTTGCTCCCGGCATTTTAGTCGACTCTTACGACACGCATGGCTTACGTAGGAAGAATTCTGTTCCACTTCCCCATGGAGATAAGAGGAAATAAGAACAAGAACTAGTAAGAAAATAGAAGAAAACCCAGAAGGGTGTGTATATATATGCTTGTACATGAATGTGTAGTGTGACCTAAGTGTAAGTAGAAGTAACAAGACATACCTTAAATCTTGCATGTTTATGAGACAGAAAAAAGACACCAGCAATCCTACCATCATGTAAAACAATTACTGGCTTTCGTTTTACACTCACTTGGAAGGACGGTAGTACCTCCCTGGGCGGTTGCTGTCTACCAACCTACTATCTCTTGAACCACTAAAACTACTCTCACTACTTTCTACTATACCACTACCAGCCTTACCACTACACCACTACTACTTTTTCTTCTTCTCCTGGTCCCATCCCTGTTCCCCTTGCCTATATATACTGGCTCTCTCAATCTTTTGTGTTAGTATGACTATGTAAATGGTCCAAGTCGGACCGAAACATCATCGTAAGCTTCCCTTTCCTATGTGCGGGTTATATGTGCATTATCCATTACGTACATATATTCCATGTTTACTAATGGAATTTTTACTAGAATATAATACTGTATGACAATTCTGCAATGTACTACTGTATATGAATAAAAATTAAGTTATGTCCAGAATGTCAAACACTAAATATAAAAAAATATTCCACTGTCAAACATAACCATTAGAACTCACAAGCAATGAAAAGAACTGTGCATTGATATATAGTAAAACCATTCATTAATGGACTAATACTGGAGGGAGGAGGTGTATGATAATGCTGATAGACCGCAACTCTTGAATTATGAAATTAATATTTCATGATAATACAGTTGTCTTCAGTTGACTTGATCCGCTGATGTAGAAGACAAGTGGATATTAAGAATATGGGTGCTGCAACCTGTAGTACTACAGTACTGTTGTATTCAAAACTCAAGGGAGGGGGGGAGGAAGGTAATGAAAATGGTTATGGTTGTTGGGCTGAGGTGGATAGTTGTGGTTGTTGGGCTGAGGTGGATGGTTGTGGTTGTTGGGCTGAGGTGGATGGTTGTGGTTGTTGGGCTGAGGTGGATGGTTGTGGTTGTTGGGCTGAGGTGGATGGTTGTGGTTGTTGGGTTGAGGTGGATGGTTGTTGGGCTGAGGTGGATGGTTGTGGTTGTTGGGCTGAGGTGGATGGTTGTGGTTGTTGGGCTGAGGTGGATGGTTGTGGTTGTTGGGCTGAGGTGGATGGTTGTGGTTGTTGGGCTGAGGTGGATGGTTGTGGTTGTTGGGCTGAGGTGGATGGTTGTGGTTGTTGGGCGGAGGTGGATGGTTGTTGTTATTGGGCTGAGGTGGATAGTTGTGGTTGTTGAGCTGAGGAGGATGGTTGTGGTTGTTGGGCTGAGTTGGATGGCTGTAGTTGTTGGGCTTTGCATTGACTACTATAAGAAATACTAAAGTTTATATTCATGAGTGACGTATGAAAATTTTTTAATGTGTGAAGCAGTGGAGGATTTGAATCTCCACAAGGTAAGTACTTCATCCTATAAACTCTCATATGAGACTGGAGAGTATAGTGACCAGGGCACAGCGATGGGCAAGACATATAATAATTTGAATTTCATTGTCAATAATTATAGAATGCAGTTAGATGTACATATGCAAGGATCGTCCTTGGAGAGGTAGTAAAGGTTTTGAGTGCTTTAGGCTTGGACATCCAACAGGCTTGTGTGAGTGTTAGATATGGGTTGGTGGAGGCAAGTGGTTTTTATGATTTGACAAGCTCTTGGAGTGTGGGCAAGGTAACATTTATGAAGGGATTCTCATTATTTTCACTAGTAGAGCTTTACAGCTCTGACCCAAAATAAGTTATTCTGAGTCACCACAGTCGATCACAGCATTTACTCATCTCTTCACCACACATAGGTAAGTAAAATTACTGTAAATTATGTATAGTATTTAAAATTACTATATACAGTAGTATACAGTAATAGTACAGTGGTACCCTGAGTTTCGTACAGCTCCCAATTTGAACAATTATGTAAGTGTATTATTGTAAATGTATTTTTGGGGGTCTGAAACGGACTAACCTAATTTACATTATTCCTTATGGGAACAAATTCGTTCGGTAATGGCACTCGAACAGCCTTCTGGAACGAATTATGGCTGAACCTTGGGGTACCACTGTAGTACTACACCTGGAGTTGCTTATGGAGGTCACTGCCCCCATGGCCTGGTCCCAGACCAGGCCTCCTGGTTGCTGGCTTGGCCAAGCAAACTATTGGTTACAATACCCATATTCTTAGTATCAGCTTGTCTTCTGCAGTATCAGACCAAGTCT
Source organism: Cherax destructor (assembly GCA_009830355.1). Taxonomy (NCBI): domain Eukaryota; kingdom Metazoa; phylum Arthropoda; class Malacostraca; order Decapoda; family Parastacidae; genus Cherax; species Cherax destructor. The sequence continues at coordinate 153,704 of WNWK01003772.1, forward strand.
GCTAGTTCAGAAGACAAACTATCATAAAATATTAATTTCATAATTCATAAGTTTTAGACAATCAGCAATATTGTACATCTTCTCCCCCCTATCAGTCTGTTAATAAGTGTTCACTGTATTATGAATAATTTCAATATACAGTGGTACCTCTACTTACGAGCAGCTCCCAACTCGAACAATTATGTAAGTGTATTTTTGTAGGTGCCTTTGTGATTTTTTGGGGGGTCTGAAATGGATTAACCTAATTTTCATTATTTCTTATGGGAAAAAATTCCTTCGGTATCGGCACTTGAATAGCCGACTGGAACGAATTTTGCTCGTAAGTTGATTTACCACTGTATTCATAATTATTATATGCTAGGAGTAGAATTAACCAGTTTATAAGTTTTAGGAATAGTTTGGCCAAAATGCTTTGCATAATAAGTGGCTTTCTGTAATAATAATAATAATAATAATAATAATAATAATCTTTATTTCTACAAGTACATGATACAATTTAGTATACAGACATGCAGTTTTAAGAAATTTTATCTATTATAAATGTTTCAAAACTGTAATGAAAATTATTTGTAAATCTAACTACATACTCTAAATTATATGTATTATCAATAGAAGCAGACATTTTTTTTTTTATAATACTGTGTATATACTTTACTCTAAGTTTTTTTTTATGTAATATCTCTGGTATTAAGTGTGCTGTGCAATGGAGACAGTATATATATTTAGTGCTTTTTGGAAGAGATTTTTTTTATTAATTTAACCAAACCTAATGTTACCCATCCTACTTGACAATCTTACATCTGGTTAGGATAGAATAGGTTAGGTTTGGATTGGTAGGTTAGGTTATGTTAAGATAGGTTAGGTTAGACTGTGCTATTTAATGGGTGTCCCGTAGCTCGATCGCTAGCGAACTCAGCTCACACACTGAGGTCCAGAGTTTGAATCTCAGGTACGGCTGGAAAAACATTAGGGACGTGTTTCCATAAGACACCTGCTGTCCATGTTCACCCATCAGTATAAAATGGGTACCTGGGTGTTAGTAGACTGGTGTGGGTCGCATCCTGGGACAAAACTGACCTAATTTGCCCGAAATGCTCAGCATAACAAGGGACTTTCTATATAGTAGTATGTATGTCATTGATGTCAGTTAGGCCTGTATACCTTGTACATGTACTTGTAGAAATAAAGATATTATTATACGTATTATTATTATTATTATTATTATAAAGTAAATTCTTTCCCATGTTTATAAGTAAGTTTTATTTAGGCACAGGTACATGTAAGTACAATTATCATACATTGTGTAAAGTACCTAGGATAACCCAAAAAAGTCACTGGGGTCCTTGTAGCTCAGTGCGCACTCAGCTCACACGGAGGTCCATGGTTCAATCCCCGGTATGGGTAGAAACATTAGGGCTTGTCCCTGTTCACCTAGCAGTAAGTAGGTACCTGGATGATAGTCGACTGGTGTGGGTCGCATCCTGGGGACAAAATTAAAATAAGTTTCTGGAAATGCTCTGCATAACCAGGGACTTTCTATATAGTATGTCACTGATGTCAGCTATGGTCTGTATACGTTGTATCAAGTAGAAATAAAGATTATTAATATTGTTGTTGTAAGAGTTGCACCTGAATCGACTGATAAAGCAGTCACTACAGTAAGTTTATTTAGGTACGAATACACTCAATGCAATTATACCTACTAACATGTGTAAATTACGTAGGATAACGCAAAAAGTAAAAAGTAACTTATTTCCACAATCACTATTTTTTTTGTAATATTATGGATATTAAATGTTAATGGATTTCTGGTACTGGAAAATGTACATAATGACCCATTATTATAAAATTTGGGAGGGGAGGGAAGCTTTAAACCCGCAGGAGTCTTACAGCGCCTGGGGCATAGGTAACCAGGTTTGATCCAAGGAAAGGGCAGTTTCTGGTCCTTGGATCAAGAGCTCCTCACCATAAAGTAATACAGTAAACAATGTTGTGATAAAATTACACCCAACGACTCACGATCCAGTGAAGGAACTACAGCCATTTCTCTTACATCTTGAATATAATAAATTGTGGTGTTACATTGATCTTGGCAGCAACAGTGCTGTAAGAATGCTGGAGGTGGATATGCTTCTTATACTCTTATATATTGCCATATAGTGCTCAGCATACACAAAAATTACTAGAAATATGCTCAAGTTAGTTTTGACCATTACATTACGTAATGGTGTAGTTGAGAATCGTATATATATATATATATATATATATATATATATATATATATATATATATATATATATATGTATATATATATATATATATATGTATATATATATATATATGTATATATATATATATATGTATATATGTATATATTTATTTTTTATTAACACATCGGCCGATTCCCACCAAGGCAGGGTGGCCGAAAAGAAAAACTTTCATCATCATTCACTCCATCACTGTCTTGCCAGAAGGGTGCTTTACACTACAGTTATAAAACTGCAACATTAACACCCTCCTTCAGAGTGCCGGCACTGTACTTCCCATCTCCAGAACTCAAGTCCGGCCTGCCGGTTTCCCTGAATCCCTTCATAAATGTTACTTTGCTCACACTCCAACAGCACGTCAAGTATTAAAAACCATATGCCTCCATTCACTCCTATCAAATACGCTCACACATGCTTGCTGGAAGTCCAAGCCCTCGCACACAAAACTTCCTTTACCCCCTCCCTCCAACCTTTCCTAGGCCGACCCCTACCCGCCTTCCCTCCACTACAGATTTATACACTCTCGAAGTCACTCTGTCTCGTTCCATTCTCTCTACATGTCCAAACCACCTCAACAACCCCTCCTCAGCTCTCTGGACAATCGTTTTGGTAATCCCGCACCTCCTCCTAATTTCAAAACTCGAATTCTCTGCATTATATTCACACCACACATTGACCTCAGACATGACATCTCCACTGCCTCCAGCCTTCTCCTCGTTGCAACATTCATCACCCATGCTTCACACCCATATAAGAGCGTTGGTATAACTATACTCTCATACATTCCC
>WNWK01003773.1:0-156699 GCA_009830355.1 Cherax destructor
AAGCACCAGTACCTAGAACCAGTACCAAGCCCCAGTACCAAACACCAGTACCAAGCCCCAGTACCAAGCACCAGAACCAATCCTCAGTACCAAGCGCCAATACTAATACCCAGTACCAAGCCCCAGTACCTAGAACCAGTACCAAGCACCAATACCTAGAACCAGTACCAAGCCCCAGTACCAAGTCCCTGTTCAAAGCCCCAGTACGTAGAACCCGTACAAAGCCCCAATACCAAGCACCAGTACCTAGAACCAGTACCTAGCCACAATACCAAGCACCAGTACCTAGAACCAGTACCTAGCCCCAGTACCTAGAACCAGTACCAAGCGCCAATACCAAGCACCAGTACCTAGAACCAGTACCAAGCCCAAGTACCAAGCCCCCGTACCTAGAACCAGTACCAAACGCCAATACCAAGCCCCAGTACGAAGCCTCAGTACTAAGTCCCAGCACCTAGAACCAGTGCCAAGCGCCAGTACCAAGCCCCAGTACCAGAACCAGTACCAATCCCAAGTACCAAGAACCAAAACCAAGCCCCAGTACAAAGCGCCAATACCAAGCACCAGTACCTAGAACCAGTACCAATCCCCAGTAACAAGCACCATTACCAAGCGCTAATACAAAGCACCAGTACCTAGAACCAGTTCCAATCCCTAGTACCAAGCGCCAATACCAATCCCCAGTACCAAGCCCCCAGTACCAAGCACCAGTACCAAGAACCAGTACCTAGAACCAGTACCAAGCCCTAGTACCTAGAAGTACCTAGAACCAGTACCAATCCCCAGAACGAAGCGCCAATACCAATCCCCAATACCAAGCCCCAGTACCATTCACCAGTACCAGTACTAATCCCCAGTACAAAGCACAAGAACCTTTCCCCAGTACCAAGCACCAGTATCTAGAACCAGTACCAAGCCCCAGTACAAAGCCCCAGTACCAAGCGCCAATACCAAGCACAAGTACCTAGACCCAGTACCAATCCCCAGTACCAAGCACCAATACCTAGAACCAGTACCAATCCCAGTACTAAGCACCAGTACCAAGCGCTAATACCAAGCACCAGTACCTAGAACCAGTACCAATCCCCAGTACTAAGCGCCAAACTAAGCGCCAATACCCCCAGTACCAAGCACCAGTACCAATCCCCAGTACTAAGCACCAGTATCTAGAACCAGTACCAATCCCTAGTACCAAGCACCAGTAACTAGAACGAGTACCAACCCAGTACAAGCACCGAGTACCTAGAACCAGTACCAATCACAGTACCGAAGCCCAATACCAATCCCCAGTCAAGCCCCAGTACCAAGCCCCATACCAATCCCACAAAGCTCAAACATAGCACCAAGTACCACAGCACCAGTACCAAGCACCAGTACCAACCATACCAGCTAATACCAATCCAGTACCAAGCCCCTGTACCAAGCACCAGTACCGAGCACCACCAAGCCAGTACTAGACCAGTACCAAGCCCATTACCAACCAGTACCTAAAGCACAGTACCAATTCCAGTAATCAGTACCAGCCCAGTACCTAGAACCAGTACCAAGCCCAATACCAAGCACCAGTACAATCCCAGTACCAAGCCCCAGTACAAGCCCCAGTACCAAGCACCAGTACCAGAACCAGTACCAACCCAGTCCTAACAGTACCAAGCACCAGTACCAAGCCAATACCAATCCCCAGTACCAAACACCAGTACCTAACCAGTACCGAATCCTCAGTACCAAGCCCAGTACCTAGAAGCCAGTACCAAGCCCCAGTACCTAGAACCAGTACCAAGCGCCAACCAGCAACCAGTACCCAAGACCAGTACCAACCCAGAACCTAGACCAGTACCATCCCAGTACCTAGAACCAGTACCAAGCCCCAGTACCAAGCACCATACCTAATCATCAGACCAAGCCCAGTACCAACTCAGTACCAAGCCCCAGTACTAGAACCAGTACCAAGCCCAATACCAAGCCCAGTACCTAGAACCAGTACCAATCCCAGTACCAAGCCCCAGTACCAAGCACCCAGTACCTAAGAACCAGTACCTAGAGAGTACCAGCCAGTCTCCCTGTACCAAGCCGTAGTACTTAGAACCAGTACCAAGCCCTAATACCAAGCACCAATACCTAGAACCAGTACCAAGCCCCAGTACCAAGCACCAGTACCATTCCTCAGTACCAAGCGCCAATACCAATCCTCAGTACCAAGCCCCAGTACCTAGAACCAGTACCAAGCGGTAATACCAAGCACCAGTACCTAGAACCAGTACCAATCCCCAGTACCAAGCCCCAGAACCTAGAACCAGTACCAAGCCCCAATACCAAGACCCAGTACCAAGTCCCAGCACCTAGAACCAGTGCCAAGCGCCAGTACCAAGCCCCAGTACCCAGAACCAGTACCAATCCCCAGTACCAAGAACCAAAACCAAGCCCCAGTACCAAGCGCCAATACCAAGCACCAGTACCTAGAACCAGTACCAATCCCAGTAACAAGCACCAGTACCAAGCGCTAATACAAAGCACCAGTACCTAAAACCAGTACCAATCGCCAATACCTAGCACCAGTACCTAGAACCAGTACCAATCCCCAGTAACAAGCCCAAGTACCTAGAACTAGTACCAATCCCCAGTACCAAGCATCATTACCTAGAACCAGTACCAAGCTCCAGAACTAAGCTCCAGTACATAGAACCAGTACCAAGCACCAGTACCAAGCACCAGTACCTAGAAGCAGTACCAATCCTCAGTACCAAGCTCCAATACCAATCCTCAGTACCAAGCACTAGTACCTAGAACCAGTACCAAGAGCCAATACCAAGCAATAGTACCTAGAACCAGTACCAATCCCCAGTACCAAGCACCAGTACCTAGAAGCAGTACCAACCCTCAGTACCAAGCGCCAATACCAATCCCCAGTACCAAGCCGCAGTACCTAGAACCAGTACTAAGCGCCAATACCAAGCACCAGTATCAATCCCCAGTACCAAGCACCAGTACCTAGAACCAGTACCAAGCCCCAGTACCAAGCACCAGTACCAAGCCCCAGTACCAAGCACCAGTACCAATCCTCAGTACCAAGCGCCAATACCAATACCCAGTACCAAGCCCCAGTACCTAGAACCAGTACCAAGCACCAATACCTAGAACCAGTACCAAGCACCAGTACCAAGTCCCTGTTCAAAGCCCCAGTACTTAGAACCAGTACCAAGCCCCAATACCAAGCACCAGTACCTAGAACCAGTACCTAGCCACAATACCAAGCACCAGTACCTAGAACCAGTACCTAGCCCCAGTACCTAGAACCAGTACCAAGCGCCAATACCAAGCACCAGTACCTAGAACCAGTACCAAGCCCAAGTACCAAGCCCCCGTACCTAGAACCAGTACCAAACGCCAATACCAAGCCCCAGTACGAAGCCCCAGTACCAAGTCACAGCACCTAGAACCAGTGCCAAGCGTTAGTACCAAGCCCCAGTACCCAGAACCAATCCCCAGTACCAAGAACCAAAACCAAGCCCCAGTACCAAGCGCCAATACCAAGCACCAGTACCTAGAACCAGTACCAATCCCCAGTAACAAGCACCATTACCAAGCGTTAATACAAAGCACCAGTACCTAGAACCAGTTCCAATCCCTAGTACCAAGCGCCAATACCAATCCCCAGTACCAAGCCCCCAGTACCAAGCACCAGTACCTAGAACCAGTACCAAACCCCAGTACCAAGCCCTAGTACAAGTACCAAGCCTCAGTACCAAGCACCAGTACCTAGAACCAGTACCAATCCCCAGAACGAAGCGCCAATACCAATCCCCAATACCAAGCCCCAGTACCATTCACCAGTACCCAGAACCAGTACTAATCCCCAGTACAAAGCACAAGAACCTTTCCCCAGTACCAAGCACCAGTATCTAGAACCAGTACCAAGCCCCAGTACAAAGCCCCAGTACCAAGCGCCAATACCAAGCACAAGTACCTAGATCCAGTACCAATCCCCAGTACCAAGCACCAATACCTAGAACCAGTACCAATCCCCAGTACTTAGCACCAGTACTAAGCGCTAATACCAAGCACCAGTACCTAGAACCAGTACCAATCCCCAGTACTAAGCGCCAAAACTAAGCGGTAATACCCTCAGTACCAAGCACCAGTACCAAGCACCAGTATGTAGAACCAGTACCAATCCCTAGTACCAAGCACTAGTAACTAGAACCAGTACCAAGCCCCAGTACCAAGCACCAGTACCTAGAACCAGTACCAATCCACAGTACGAAGCGCCAATACCAATCCCCAGTACAAGCCCCAGTACCAAGCACCAGTACCAAGCGCCAATACCAAGCACCAGTACCTAGAACCATTACCAAGCGTTAATACCAATCCCTAGTACCAAGCCCCTGTACCAAGCACCAGTATTAAGCCCCCAGTACCAAGCACCAGTACCAAGCACCATTTCCAAGCACCAGTACCTAAAAGCAGTACCAATTCTCAGTACCAATCCCCAGTACCAAGCCCCAGTACCTAGAACCAGTACCAAGCGCCAATACCAAGCACCAGTACTAATCCCCAGTACCAAGCCCCAGTACTAAGCCCCAGTACCAAGCACCAGTAACTAGAACCAGTACCAAGCCCCAGTACCTAGAAGCAGTACCAATCCTCAGTACCAAGCGCCAATACCAATCCCCAGTACCAAACACCAGTACCTAGAACCAGTACGAATCCTCAGTACCAAGCCCCAGTACCTAGAACCAGTCCCAAGCCCCAGTACCAAGCCCCAGTACCTAGAACCAGTACCAAGCGCCAATACCACGCACCAGTACAAAGAAACAGTACCAATCCCCAGAACCTAGAACCAGTACCATTCCACAGTACCTAGAACCAGTACCAAGCCCCAGTACCAAGCACCAGTACCATTCATCAGAACCAAGCGCCAATACCAATCCTCAGTACCAAGCCCCAGTACCTAGAACCAGTACCAAGCGCCAATACCAAGCACCAGTACCTAGAACCAGTACCAATCCCCAGTACCAAGCCCCAGTACCAAGCACCAGTACCTAGAACCAGTACCTAGAACAGTACCAAGTCCCTGTACCAAGCCGTAGTACTTAGAACCAGTACCAAGCCCTAATACCAAGCACCAATACCTAGAACCAGTACCAAGCCCCAGTACCAAGCACCAGTACCATTCCTCAGTACCAAGCGCCAATACCAATCCTCAGTACCAAGCCCCAGTACCTAGAACCAGTACCAAGCGGTAATACCAAGCACCAGTACCTAGAACCAGTACCAATCCCCAGTACCAAGCCCCAGAACCTAGAACCAGTACCAAGCCCCAATACCAAGCCCCAGTACCAAGCCCCAGTACCTAGAACCAGTACCAAGCGACAATACCAAGCACCAGTACCTATAACCAGTACCAAGCCTCAGTACCTAGAACCAGTACCAAGCCCCAATACCAAGCACCAGTACCTAGAACCAGTACCAAGCCCCAGTATCTAGAACCAGTACCAAGCGCCAATATCAAGCCCCAGTACCAAGCCCCAGTACCTAGAACAAGTACCAAGCGCCAATACCAAGCAATGGTACCTAGAACCAGTACTAAGCCCCAGTACCAAGCGCCAATATAAAGCACCAGTACCAAGCCCCAGTACCAAGCACCAGAACCAAGCTCCAGTACCAAACACCAGTACCTAGAACCAGTACCAAGCCCCAGTACCTAGAACCAGTACCAAGCCCCAGTACCAAGCGCCAATACCAAGCACCAGTACCTAGAACCAGTACCAATCCCCAGTACGAAGCGCCAATACCAATCCCTAGTACCAAGCCCCCAGTACCAAGCACCAGTACCAAGCGCTAATACCAATCCCCAGTACCAAGTCCCTAGTACCAAGCACCAGTACCTAGAACCAGTGCCAAGCCCCAATACCAAGCACCAGTACCTAGAAGCAGTACCAAATCTCAGTATTAATCCCCAGTACCAAGCACCAGTACCTAGAACCAGTACCAATCTCCAGTACTAAGCCCCAGTACCAAGCATCATTACCTAGAACCAGTACCAAGCCCCAGTACCAAACTCCAGTACCTAGAACCAGTACCAAGCACCAGTACCTAGAAGCAGTACCAATCCTCAGTACCAAGCGCCAATACCAATCCCCAGTACCAAGCACCAGTACCTAGAACTAGTACCAAGCGCCAATACCAATCACCAGTACCTAGAACCAGTACCAATCCCCAGTACCAAGCCCCAAGTACCAAGCCCCAGTACCTAGAACCAATACCAAGCCCCATTACCAAACACCAGTACCTAGAACCAGTACAAGCACCAAGCACCAGTACCAAGCGCCAATACCAATCCCCAGTACCAAGCCCCAGTACCAAGCGCCAATACCAAGCCCCAGTACCAAGCCAACTAATACTTAATCATTAATACACTTGAATTGGAATAATAGATAAGTAAATACAAAACTTTTTTTTTTAAGAAGCAAAAAAATGATTAAAAATATGTCTTACATTTATTTTAATATCGAGAAAATTATGGCAGGTAAAAATTACTCTAAATTTGTTTAAAGTTCCTAAGTTATAAAACATTCCTAGTTTACTTAAATCTTCAGTTATTATTATATTATGGGGAGCACTAAGCCCGTATGGATTATACAGCGCCTCTGGAGGTGATAGAAGGCACTCAGGCTTAAATCAGAGAACTGGCGCACAGATACAGTTCCCTAGATCAAGAGCCCCTCACCATCTCATATCAAAATAACGCTTACCTTTTATGCCTGCAGATATACCTTTGATATACCTTTGAAGAGTTTCGAGAGTATCTACTCTCTGAGCCCGGCCATGGGCCAGGCTCGTCTGGTGCTTGCCTGGTCAACCAGGCTGTTGCTGCTGGAGGCCCGCTGCCCCACATATCCATCACAGCCTGGTTGATCTGGCACCTGGTGAAGATATTTGTCCAGTTTCCTCTTGAAGGCTTCTACACTGGCTCCAGCCGTGTTTCGGATATCTTCTGGTAAGATGTTGAATAGTCTGGGACCCCGGATGTTAATACAGTGCTCCCGTATTGTCCCCACCGCACCCCTGCTCCTCACTGGGTTTATTTTACACTTTCTCCCATATCTCTCACTCCAGTATGTTGTTATGGCAGTGTGCAGATTTGGGACCAGGCCCTCAAGTACTTTCCATGTATATATTATCATGTACTCTCTCTCCTCCGCTCCAATGAGTACATGTTCAAGACTTGAAGGCGTTCCCAATAATTTAGATGTTTCAATGGCTCAATGTGAGCCGTAAACGATCTCTGGATTTGTTCCAGCTCTGCTATTTCTCCTGCCCTGAACGGGGCCGTCAGCACTGAGCAGTATTCTAAGTGAGGGAGCACTAGCGATTTGAATAGTGTCACCATCGGCATTATTTCCCTTGTTTTGAAAGTTCTCAATACCCACCCCGTCATCTTCCTGGCTGTTGTGATCTTTGTCTTGGACCAAGTATCCCCGTGGATAGTATTCCAAGTTTGTGTATATCCCAGATATTAGAGGACACAACCACGCACCACTTGTAAACACATGTAAACACCTGTAAACACCGGCTCCACACTGACTGTCCTCCCGTCTGGGGGGTTACGAGTGGCTAACGAGGCAGTCAATGACGTCACATCAAACTCACCCTATATATATTCTTTTAATTCTCAAAAAAAAATTTTTTTGTTAATATCAACCTTTTATATAATCTCGAAAAAAAATGTTTCTATTTACGTTAAAATATTAATTAAAAAATATATGAGAAATATGGATATACGTAATTACGCAAAGCACTCATTCATTCGTTATACGCTCACAGGCCAGGCTGTTAGATGCGTAAAATAACGTTACGTAATCTATGTACAGTACGTTGATGAGTACGTAGCTTAATGCACAGGGATGACAAATACCTTGTGACCTTCTTTCTAACTACACCCACACCCTTACCGTACCCCCTCCCTCCTAACACCATCCTCGCAACATATCCACTACACCCCCACCCCATCGCTACACCTCTTTACTCAATGGAATTCCTCCCTAACTATACCTCCCTCACTGTATCTCCCTCCATACACCTCCCTAACTACACCTAAGTCACTATATCTTCCTCCATACACCTCCCTCACCATATATCCATACACATCCCTCACCATATCTCCCTCCATACACCTCCCGTCACTATATCTCCCTCTATACACCTCCCTCACTATATCTCCCTCCATACACCTCCCGTCACTATATCTCCCTCTATACACCTCCCTCACTATATCTCCCTCCATACACCTCTTCTCTCCCTACATCACATTCACTTCACATCTACCTTCCTCCTCCTCCATCGTTACATCACTTCACTCACTACAATTCCTTCCTCACCCCACTCTCTTCCCCTCACTACACCCTCTCCCGCACTACACCCCCTCCATCACAACACCCTCTCCCGCACGACACCCCCTCCCTCACTACACCCCCTTCCGAACTACACCCCCTCCAGCACTACACCCCCTCCCGCACTACACCCCCTCCCGCACTACACCACCTCCCTCACTACACACCCTCCCTCACTACACCCCGTCCCTCACTACACACCCTCCCTCACTATACACCCTCCCTCACTACACACCCTCCCGCACTACACCCCGTCCCTCACTACACACCCTCCCTCACTACACCCTCCCTCCTACACACTCTACACACCCTCCTCTCCTTACCTTGACACACCTCTCCAACTACCTCCTGCTCCTACCTGACACACCTCTCAACTACCCTCCTGTCACCCTGACACCTTCCAACTACTCTGCTCTACTGACACCTTACCAATCCTCTGCCCTTACCCTTGACACACCTCGTACCAACTACCCTCCTGCTCCTTACCCTTGACACACCTCGTACCAACTACCCCTCCTGCTCCTTACCCTTGACACACCTCGTACCAACTACCCCTCCTGCTCCTTACCCTTGACACACCTCGTACCAACTACCCCTCCTGCTCCTTACCCTTGACACACCTCGTACCAACTACCCCTCCTGCTCCTTACCCTTGACACACCTCGTACCAACTACCCCTCCTGCTCCTTACCCTTGACACACCTCGTACCAACTACCCTCCTGCTCCTTACCCTTGACACACCTCGTACCAACTACCCTCCTGCTCCTTACCCTTGACACACCTCGTACCAACTACCCCTCCTGCTCCTTACCACTCTCCATCCCTCCTGCCTACCCACACACCTCGTACCAACTACCCCTCCTGCTCCTTACCCTTGACACACCTCGTACCAACTACCCCTCCTGCTCCTTACCCTTGACACACCTCGTACCAACTACCCCTCCTGCTCCTTACCCTTGACACACCTCGTACCAACTACCCCTCCTGCTCCTTACCCTTGACACACCTCGTACCAACTACCCCTCCTGCCACTTCTCTCAGAGAAACTTCACTCAACTAACATCCAGAACACGGGGGGTGGATACCAGGAGCAACTTTTATCAGACCTTTAATAATTAAGGCTAACTTGTTAACATCCGTCCACAAGTGTGATAAATGAGACGCTCTTTCTGGCACCTGTCCAGAACCGGTGAATAATTTAAGCAAAATCTTGACAGACTTACCTTGCTAACATTTGCTAATAGGTGTTTTGGTTAATTAACTCTCATTTTGAATTTGTTCGCTGATCACAAACCATTAGGTGGGTATTTTAGGCTTCTGATCACTGGTATAATAATAATAATAATAATAATAATAATCTTTATTGCTACAAGTACATGATACAACTTATACAGACCATAGCTCACATCGATGACATAATATATAGAAAGTCCCTGGTTATGCAGAGCACTTAGGGCAAATTAGGTTCATTTTATACCCAACATATGACCCACACGAATTGGCTAACACCCAGGTACCTACTTACTGCTAGGTGAACAGTGGCAGCAGGTGTCTTAAGGAAACACGCCCAAATGTTTCCACCCGTACCGGGGCACAAACCACGGACCTCAGTAGTTAAATAAGGTCTTTCAAGCATCTCTTCATAGGTGTGAAAGTAATTAAGATGCAACCAATATCAGTACCATAACTTCCTGTCGTAGATTCACGTAGCTAACTAGCATAAGCTTAGAAAAGAGCTATACTCGTACTAGTTAAAAAGCGCATGGAGCTCATCAGGTCAAGGACTTATCGCCAGCAGTAACAGTTTCGTTGATCAGGCCCTGATCCACCAGGAGGGCTGGTCATGGAGCGGGCCGCGGGGGCGTTGATCACCGAAATGCCCTCCAGGTAGCAATAAAGCTCCAACCTAGAAATGGACTGTATAAATCCGTACGTGTTGAAAAGTATTTTTATTAATGTTATTATTATGTATTAAATGAAGAGTCATTCAGTACCGTGATGGCTCGGTCCTCCGTTCAGTAAACCCCTCTGGATATTTAGTGAAAGAGTTAATGGAGGCTCGATTCTCCGTCGTCTAAATCAGTACTCACTGATTTGTAATCACCGATTTATCTTTGCGAGGGGTTGAGTCCATCTCTGAAGCTTCCTTATCCATCAGTACCGCTTTCCGACACCTTAAGAGTCATTGCATCTACTCAAAATATTTAGTTTGCCTCAACCACATCCACGTCGAGTTCATTCCTCTTTTCTGTTTACCCTGAGACTTATAATTCATCTTTGTTTTAGACTTCCAAGTTCCAAGTGGTACCTATATATACCTTGTGTCTTTGTATTGTTTGTAACGAGTGTGACTTTGTAAAGGGTCCAAGTCGGTCCGAAACGTCGTCGTGAGTTCCTATGTGAGGGTTATTCGTGTATTGCTCCAGTCACGGTATTGTTCCAGTCTCGGTATTGTTCCAGGCACGGTATTGTTCCAGTCACGGTATTGTTCCAGTTACGGTATTGTGTCTGTTCTTTAATAAAGCGTCACATTAGTTGCAAGTGTCCATTTATCTAACATTTTATCGGTAATTCTACCAATGTTACTCTCCACATATACTGTTCAAATACTAGAAAGTTCACTTTATTCCTGTTACATGGAGGAGTTTGAGGTAATCAGTCCCTCAGCCTGGAATCGATGTGTTCAGTCCATCACTCTTGTAGGAAGTACAGCATAGGTTAGGTTAGGTAAGGTTCGTCAGGAAACAGGACAAGTTGGCCGGAGAAGTGACTTATATACTGTAGTCTGGTGAGTCGAAGCAGGAAGAGGCGGGACCGACAAGTTGCAGGTTTTCAGTCCATTTATCACATGTGTCAGACACTGCAACATCATGGGATCTTGATATAAGGAATTCTTCAACACTTGTGCAACCTTTGGACGAAGACCTACTTACACTAGTGGATGGTTCCACTGTGATCCCGTCTCCTGCTTCCACTCACCTGACTACAGTATATAAGACACTTCTCTGGCCCTAGGCTGTACTTATAAGACAGCTGGTCAGCTATACAACTTGAAGAACTTGGTGTGTTAGGGGGCGACCACTCCCAGGATCCTAAGAAATATTTACCACTACGTGGATCCAAAGAAATATTTACGTGGATCCTAAGAAATATTTACCACTACGTGGATCTTAAATTATACCTGTGATCGTTTTCAAGGGTTCTACCCTAGCTTACCCTGAGACTAGGCTCACTTGTTGAGTATTTGATCAACTAGACTCTTACTGTATACTATATCTCTGATATATGCTGGCAGCAGTTTGAAGATTCTTCAGATAAGAATGTTAAAAGAATCACCTCCAGTGAGCAGCAGGAAAGCAATAAATATACTAAGAGTTAATTAAGTGAACCAAGACTCAACACCAGTCGAGTGGAAAACGTCAAAACGATCTCGTTTTGCCGGCTGGCCCAGTGGCTAGCGCGTCGGTTCTATCGCGACGCGCGAGGGCATATTGTGGGGTCGCTCTAAAGTAATTTTCAAGTGGAAATCTAAAACAGGTGTTTTTCCTGAGCAGCGCATCTCAGATCATCAAACATCAAGATCAAAACATCAAGATCCCAACATCACATGAATTATACACACACAACCCGCACATATAAAAGAGAGGAGCTTACGACGACGTTTCGGCCCGACTTGGACCATTTACAAAGTCACACTAACACACAGAGGAAGGGGTATTTATAGGCAGGCAGACAGGGGAGGGTACAAGAGAGTGGGGTAATGATGGAGTAGTGGAAGTAGTAGTAGTAGTAATGGTAGTAGAGGAGACAGTCATATGGGAAGGAGCACTGCAATGAGGCTAGCGGCCCGCAAGGGTGGTACGAGAGGGAAGAAAAGCGAATAAAATGAAGGAAAATACAAGGCAAAAGGCCTTTTTGTTATCACATGAATTATATGGTATGATGAAATAGAATCTTAGAAGTGGGTTGATGAGTGTAGTTAGTTTTTTTTTTTTTTTAACACATCGGCCATTTCCCACCAAGACAGGGTAGCCCGAAAAAGAAAAACTTTCACCATCATTCACTCCATCACTGTCTTGCCAGAGGCGCGCTTACACTACAGTTAGAAAACTGCAACATGTTATTGCCTTTATTAATGGATATTGGATTAAAAGTGGAGAAGATTTATGATGTACATGTTTATGAACGAAGCCAATTTTTAGAGTCGTTTATAAGAACTAATATTGAAAATAGAACAACCATGCAATACTCCATAAAGTCCATAGTTTCTAAGGTGACTAATATAGAGACAACCAGGTCATTATATTTAAATACCTTTACATACCAGTGGAAAGGAGAAGATTCAACTATGATAATATTTACTTTGTAATGTCAAAATTTGTGTAACATTGTATATATCTACTGTATGTTTTACCATGAAAATGTATTTTAAAAGTTGTATGTCTAATAATGTATTCTTGAAGATTCCACTTATGCTTTTATAGACTAAAAGTTGTATGTATTGTAATGTATAATATGTATTGAAGAACAAATAGGTACAATACCGTAACTTGAACAATACACAAATAACCCAGACCGAAACGTCGTCGTAAACTCCTCTCTTCTATGGGCGGGTTATTTGTGTTTACTATGTATTGTTTTTACCATTGAACTGATTTTTTACCATTGAATTGTATGTTATTTTTATATACTACCATGTCCTTTTATTAATAAAAGCCTAATTTAAGATCCACGTAGTGGTAAATATTTCTTAGGATCCACGTAGTGGTAAATATTTCTTAGGATCCTGAGTGGTCTTCCCCTACCACACCAAGTCCTTTAAGTAGTATAGCTGACCAGCTGTGAGTGGTCTTATAAGTCACAAGAGGAGCTGCATATCATTAGTGATGATGCTGGTCGCTAATATAGTTAACATAATTATGTTCTTGTTTGGTAATAGAGTTGTGGATGAGTGGAACAAACTCCCGAGTACCGTTATAGAAGCTAAAACGTTGTGTAGTTTTAAAAATACGTTAGATAAATACATGAGTGGGTGTGGGTTGGACCTGATGCTGTGTTCCTTCCTTAAGTGGATGTGACCTGGACCTGACTAGGTTGGGTCAGTGGCCTAAGCCGGTAGGCAACTTGGACCTGCCTCGCATGGGCCAGTAGGACTGCAGCAGTTTCTTCTTTCTTATGTTCTATAGTGTAATATGCACTAATATGTCGTATGACCCTTATGGGTCTAGCATTTAGTTATGATTATAACAATAATTATATATGTCCTTGGTAAGGTATCATTTAAATTATGCTGCACAGTTCTGGAGTCTATATTACAGAATGGACATAAGTGATGTCGAAAATATAACTTTTTGGAGTTTGCAATGAGGATAGGGTGAGGGGAAGGGAGGGGGATACCTCTTAAAATATGGGAGAGGTGAGGGGAAACGAGGGTGAAACAAATAAAGTCACTTGGGGTGATGATGGGAGATTGGTACATATGACAGCATTGAAGTCACTAGGGGAAAAAGTAAATTCGGTCCCTGACACAATGTTCCAGGGCTGGAAACTAGAGATGCAGGTAGCTCTATCAGCCTTATTGACCTAACAATAAAACAGGAATCAAAGGAGGGGGGCGCTAATCCCCGATAAAAACTTCAGGTAACCAACCAACAGATAAAGTGCCAGTGGCTTACGCCAGTGCGTAAGCCACTGGGCCACCTGACTACAATAATATGCATCCAACTATGAATATTTATACACCATAGGAAGGTTAGCATGGGTCACCACTATAGCTTACACACTGTCCTGGAGTTTTACGACTCGCTTGCCATTCGTTCTAACCCCACCCATACCGTGCTTTTTTTCTTACATCTTAATACTAATTAACACGTGTGCATGTTTTATCAAGGATTTCCAAGCAAGAAATAAACCCTTATGAAAGTGAATATATTTGGCAAAATAGCTATACATATTATATAAATAATTACATTATTTACAAGTCAAGCACAATAGCAAGATTAAAAAAAAAGTTATATGTCCTGACTTAGAAATAGATTATAAATTAATGAATGGAAGACCTTTAAACTGATTCAGTGAACCTCAGATTCAACTCTCACTCGCTGGGCCAATTCATTTTCATTTCACTCATTCATTTTCGTTTAAATACAAAGGTGAAATAAATATTGGTTAAGGATATATACACTGATAGAAGTACATATCTATATACATTACAGTATAAGTGTGTGTTTATATATTCCAATATGTGGTACGGTCGGCAAAGCACTGCGTACCTTGTCATAAGGTTCGTAGGTTCGAGTCTCCGTCGGCCAGAGATCAGTGTTTATCTATATCTATATATATATATAATGTGTGTGTGTGTGTACACATTAATCTCTAGTATAGGGATTAAAGCATTCTTGACTGATTAGTGTACAAATGATAATGTACGTAACATTAATGACCAATGACTCAGAGAAAACTATACAGAAGTGAAGGCTTCGTATTTATGCTAGTAAAGTGCAGCTAAACTGTAAGGCTGATACAGTGCCTGCAGAATGACAGGTAACCTAGCTTGATCCAGGGACAGAGAGGGTAGTGTCAGTGGTTTGGATCAAGAGCCTTCACCAGCATCTACTGCAGAAAATGATGAACATTTTAGAGTTAGAATGTTAGAATGTGTGTGTAATACTGTGTATGCATTACAGATAAGAGTTGATTGTGAATGTTATGAATGTTTAAAGCTGGATGTCATAGCGTTAAGAGAAACAAAGCTGAAGGTGATAGGATAGTTTCAGTGGGGTAAATGAATGGTATTAGTTCAGGTGTATCTGAGAAAATTAGAGTTAGATAAGTAGTAACCCTAATGTTGAATGATCAGTTATTCCTCTTGATTATAACAAAATAATGTTACATTCTGTTATGTTTTCCTCATGTGTGTCCTCATAACCTGATCGACATATATATGTGTTACCTTGTTACATAGTGACCGTGATATGCATCACCTTGTTCCATATTTACCATAATGTGTTACATTGTATCAACATCAAATAAATCACTATGAGGAACCGCTAAATACGTAAGGATCATATAGCAATAAGGGACTGGGGGATAATATGGTTAAATACAAGGACCTCCCATTTCCCAGGAGCCCTAAGACCCATACTGGTTTAGCGATTCCCTATAATAATTATAGTGTATAATTAAAAAAAACACAAATGCATAGTGAGTTAAGAACAGCTCATACACACTTGTTTAACTGCTTTCTCCTTACTACATTCATATACACAACACTAATCATATACACAACAAATATACTTCATATACACTACACATACACTTGTTTCAAACATTAAGCATTCCCCTAACTACATATATCAAATGTCTTCCATAATAAAGCACAAATGACTTTTGATATTCCCAGAGAAAATACTGGGAACCGCAGATCTATTTACAAATAATGAGCACAGATGTGAACCAGCACTCCTGTGATACATCTGGCCCAGACTTCAGGAGTTTCTTCAGATGTTGTTGCTGTGTAAACCAGGCTGTTGCATGAGGCTCTAGGTTCAACCTCATATTATAGGTGAATGTATCTACATTGTGAGGTCATAGTGTTGGTGAGTACACCTACACTGCAATGTCCTTCTGATGGTGAGCACACATACGCTGCTGGAGATCATTCCTACTTTATAAGACAGGGGCGTTGACCCATGGAATATACCACAAGAAGATAGGCTTTGATAATAGAGGCGAAGCACTTTTGAAACTGGTTGTTCTTCAGTCATTTTTCTTTGTTCTTATATGTTAGAGACGTTTCGGGTCAACGGGGTGGGTGGCACATCACTATACAAGTTGACAGGAGTGTGGGAAGGGCGTACCAGGCACAGCAGAGAAGAAGGGTGTGTGGGTGGTGTCAGGTTATAGATGGGGAACTTAGGTGGGCGGACGAGAGCGGTTAAGCCAGTACTAGACTCTGGTAGCTTGTGCTTATTAAAGACAAATGACTCATCTAGCGAGGGGTCCGATAATGCGCGATTTGAAGCCCTACTCTTGGCTAAGGTGGTGTCATAAGTAAGTCCAGTAGCCTGTTTGCGCCTCCAGATCAGTGCCGCCACAACCAGAAGTGCCGTTAAGATACCAGCACCTACGCCAAGAAGCACCTCCAGCTGTATTGGCGTCACAGCTTTATGAACCAAAGGTAGTGTTGGCGTGATGTCATTTTGAAGAGCGTGGGCAGCGAGGGTGATGTTATGGGTGTCGAGTGTAAGCTGTACAGAGGTGACATCTTCACCGCGAGGCCCAGTGACCAGCTCCACCTGCACGTGATACACAGTTTCTGGCCACAATGTAAGATCAACCTCAGGTAAGTCAGTGTACAGGTGGCCCTTCAAGCCTCCACCCTCAACCTCCCAGGTAACAAGGTAGTCTCCACCACGAGGACTCTGTGGTGGCCACCACACGTGAGCGGCCACCAAACCGGAATCTTCCACTTCTGCCTCATGAAGTAGTGGCCACATTTCACCTCTGTTTGCTTCAATGCCGTTAGTCTCGGAATGTTCACCCGAAGACTGGGGTTGGGAAGACGCAAGTGAAGCCTTCGTGATACTCTTGGGATGAGTGGTAGGGGCGTACGGCGTGATGATAACAGACAAAACACCAGACTCAGCCACTGCCACCAGCTTCATATCAGATACGCTTGGAACGTCTTCTAAACCAGCGCCGAAGTCCGCCGTCTGCAGTCGAAGTTTCCAGGACTTGCCAGGACTGCGGGTGAAGAGAGCGAACACCACATGTTCCCTGGGAGCGTCGCGACCCCAGGAGAGCGTCCACTGAGCGGCAGACCCGCTGAAGACGAGAGTGAGACGGGAGTTGTGTTGACTTAGTGGCACCACAGACTTTGGGTGCGACGAGTAGAAATTACACGCAGCCTTGCACCCAGCATCCTGAAACACAAAATAAATGTTACAACCGAGAATTAAAAGTGCCTAAGATATATATATGTCGTGCTGAATAGGTAAAACTTACGATTTCGGCTTAAATAGCAATGCTCTTCTTGCCGAATAAGGAAAGCGAAAATTTGTGTATGCAATAATTTCGCAAAAATCATTCTGAACCTAACGAAAAAAATACATTTCATTAAATTATTGTAAACTTATCTAAAATATATTTAATTGCATTAGACTAAATTAAATTGCACTTGTTATAATAAGGTTAGGTAAGTTTTCTAAGGTTCTTTTGGTAATTTTTTTAATTTTTACATTAACATACATGAAAAAAATATACCTTTAAATGTATAAGAGAAAACTGTAGAAAGAACTTAATTTTGTACAAAATCTTGCTAATTGACCTATAAATATAAGGCATGACATTATATATATATATATATATCTTCTTTCAACAAATCGGCCATTTCCCACCACAAACAAACAAACAAAAACAAAAGTTTCTCTTTTTAACTTTTGTAATGTATACAGAAGAAGAGGTTACTAGCCCCTTGCTCCCAGCATTTTAGTCGACTCTTACGACACGCATGACTTACGGAGGAAGAATTCTGTTCCACTTCCCCATGGAGATGAGGAAATAAAAACAAGAACTAGTAAGAAAATAGAAGAAAACCCAGAGGTGTGTGTATATATATGCTTGTACATGAATGTGTAGTGTGACCTAAGTGTAAGTAGAAGTAACAAAACGTACCTGAAATCTTGCATGTTTATGAGACAGAAAAAAGACACCAGCAATCCTACCATCATGTAAAACAATTACAGGCTTTCGTTTTACACTCACTTGCAACCTACTACCTAGGGTATATATATATATATATATATATATATATATATATATATATATATATATCAAGAGCTTACAGAGTTGCGGAAATGAGTAAGAAAATCTCAGCAGATTCGTTCCGAGGAATAGTTTTCTAAGACTGAGGATGGTAGAGGCGGGAAATATTCGGCACCCAGGCACACGAGTGCCTAGTGCCAAAAAAAGATTAGAGGAGCCTAGGATAGTCAGCCCACGAGCAAATGTAATGGAGTGGTTAACTAGCTAAATTTACGTTTGTAACATAGTTATCAAAATCATCAGTCGGGCTTCAGAAATACTATAAAGGACTTCACATTCTGAATAAAGCTGTCTGGTATTTATCTTAGGGAAAATTCCACAACATAACTAAGGAAAACGAGTCAAGGGAAACTCACCTAGTGGAAAGACAAAAGGTCGAGTTTCACCAAGAAGAGCAACCCCAGCCCTGATTCATATTATGCACGATAGCCTCAATTATATATGAATTGAACTCGAATAACCCACAACTACCATTAAATAATGAAAGTTCATCATGTTTAATAATTCCAGACTCAAGAATACTTCTTTCTAGCCATGAAGTATATGGAATAATGACCTTTGGGATTATTGCAAACTGGTGAGTGGTTCAAAATCGCATTAGATTCTTGAGCCTTCCTTACTGAATACTGGTGTTGTGTAATTCTAATCTTTAGAGGTTTGCCAGTCTGCCCGGTCCATACCAATCCTGTACACACCACCTACCTTGTTTTGGAGTATTCTTAATCAACATATTTTTAACAGTTCATGAATTCTTAAACCTAACTTGAATATTGAGTCTCTTTAGGGCATTTGGCAGGACTGATAAATTCTCATTGCACTGCAAAAACAATCACATTCTTGTTATGAAGGATTGTTCTAGGTTCAGTCAACAAAATAGTCTCTACAAACTCCTTAGGGTAACATAGTTTTGTAGCAATGTCAAAGATTTTTCAAATTTCCTCCTCCAAGAACTAAGGGCTACACCGTCTGTAAGCTCTCAAAAACATTGTAAAGAAGGCGCTTATTTTTACTCAGGTTTAAAAAACCATACCACGGGTGGGGTTCGAACCCGCGGATATATGATATATGGATATATGAACACACGTTCGTGGCCTTCCTATATACTGTAAAGTGATATTCTATCCACCTGTGGATCAGAACATCTAAAAATGGAAGTTTAAAATCCACTTCTTTCTCTACAGTAAAATTAATAGAGAGACAAGAGAGTTAAGTCTTGGTAAAAATATATTAAAGTTCAAATAATTCAGCCAAAGGCACAGAATATCTTTCAACAGTTTAACAAACTTGCAATCAACCACACACAACTTAATCAACCCAATAATAATGTTTTTATCAAATGGCATGGAGAACTCATCTAGGTCTTCCTCCGTTTCCGAACTATGTGGGCCGAGGTTCGGAAACACGGAGTTTCTGGATACGTGAGGGGAAAAAAATGCACATCCGTACCGTCATATCGCCATCGGCAACGGCGTTATAGGTTTACAAAACGAGTCTAACGTCGTCTGGCGGTGGGACCAGACACTCTGGGTTCGAATAACAGCCTCCTGGATTTCACGGACCACAGGACCATAACTTTTCAAATGGGCTGTGAACGGTGGATGCTCCAAATACTCCAAAAGTGTTTCGACACCTGCTCTTGCTGCTGAAGTTTTTGGTCTTGGAGGCATTGGGTCGTCGTCGTCACTTTCGGAATGTTCCGGATGCAACAATGATTCTGCAATCTCTGCATCCGTCAGAGACTGCACACCAGGGTCGTCTTCGCCACACTCTAGCCAGTCCTGCACGTCGTCTTCTGTAGTTTTTTTTCCCAGCCTGGAGTAACTGGCGATGGAAATCGTTCACCTCGCATCCATCGAAATCAATAACTGGATCGATCCCGTGAAGCAGCCGATTCCAGCCATTGGCGAGGGTTGATGGCGGGACATCATTCCAGGCCCGGGTGAGGGTTGATGGCAGGACATCATTCCAGACCCGGGTGAGGGTTGATGGCGGGACATCATTCTAGGCCCGGGTGAGGGTTGATGGCGGGACATCATTCCAGGCCCGGGTGAGGGTTGATAGCGGGACATCATTCCAGGCCCGGGCCGGGTTATGAATGACGGCGTGCAGGTTGTACTTTTTAAGGTTGTCCAGGGTCAAGGCTCCCACATCTCGGCCTTTTTCTTCAATTACCACCATCACATCCTCCAAGAATCTTCAACAATATAGACTCTTAGAGGCCACAATCACACCCTGATCCAGGGGTTGGATGAGTGATGTGGTATTCGTGGCAAGACATAACTCTGATACGGTCATGATTAGCAACCATTTCAGACACGTGGGGATGTGCAGGAGGAGTGTCAAGGAGCAAGAGGACCTTAACACAGTCTCTGTTTATTTTCAGGGTCTCGGTCTGGTAGCGGGTGATCTCAGACAGTGCAGAGTTGAAAAACCAATCCTTGAGAATTCTTGCTGTGAATTTTGCCCTTTCCCAGGGCCTGTTCGAATATTGGAGAGGTTCGGATAATGGCAGGCCGGATATGTGAGGGATCACTGTATTAACATTTTGCAATTTATCGATGAGATCAACATTGTTAAATTTAATGTGAGCTTTCGAGATATTGCCAAACATTTTAACAAGGCATAGGTCGCCGATCCTACAGAGCTAATAATAGTTCTCGCTGGAAAACCAGGCTTGTGGGTTTTAATCAAACCGATTACTATTTAATTAGTTCCTCATCACCTTTCAATAAGATTTTAAGTTGTTTATTAAACTCACTATTAACCTGATCCAACGGGTTCTTTTTAAGGGGCGTGTAAGCTTCCCCATCCTCTAATAACATGTTCATTTTACAGTATACTATAATCTACCTTATCCATAATTACTATCATATTTGCTTTATCAGTTTTCGTAAGGTGAAGTCTAGGATCTCTTCTTAATTCATAATATGACTTAACAAATCTTTGAGAACAGTTAAGTTCCACGGATCTCAGCAAAGCTCCACGTTTCCGGGGATAGATCTTGTTTTTCCAGGTTGCAAAAAGACTTGGCAAGGTCAACGTAATTAATGCCCTCACTAATGGGTGCAAAACTCATCCCATATCTTAGAGCTGCCTGGTGTTTCCTGGTAAGCACAACACTGCACAGGTTAATAACAAGATCCGGGTTAGCATGCTGGGACCAGCCACTTTGCTCTATGAGGTTGTTTAATTTCCTTGCATGTAAACATTCAGTTTTCCCTGATATGTATCTTTGAATACCTTTGAAGAGTTTCGAGAGTTTCTCTACTCTCTGAGCCCGGCCATTTGCCAGGCTCGTTTGATTAAAACCCAGCAAGACCTATTATTAGCTCTGTAGGATCGGCGACCTATGCCTTGTTAAAATGGTTGATAAAAATATTAACTCCATTACTAGGCAACATGTCGGATGTTCACATTAATAACAAAATGTTAACATGTCTAATAATTTTATGCTAGTAAGTTTTAACATTACACATTAGTTCACCCGTCTAGCTGTCCCTGATTTGTTATCTTGTCTGGAGGAAGACCTAGATGAGTTCCCCATGCAATTTGATAACATTATTATTGGGTTGATTAAGTTGTTTGTGGTTGATTGCAAGTTTGAGTTTGAAGGGAAATATTACTCTCAAAGTAGGGGAATGGTTATGGGAAATCCATTGTCTCCCCTACTGAGCAATTTGTATATGGAGTTCTTTGAGACTAAAGTGTTGAAAGATATTCTGCCCCTTGAAGCTAAGTGGTTCAGATATGTGCATGACATCCTGTGTCTTTGGCTAAATTATTTGAACCTCTATTAATTTTACTGTAGAGAAAGAAGTGGATTTTAAACTTCCATTTTTAGATGTTCTGATCCACAGGTGGATAGAATGTTAATTTACAGTATATAGGAAGGCCACGAACGTGTGTTCATATCCACTTTGACATTGCTACAAAACTATGTTACCCTAAGGAGTTTGTAGAGGCTGCTTTGTTGGCAGCTAGATAAACTTATCACAGGACTGAACCTAGAAACCTAGAATAACCCCTCATAACAAGAATGTGCTTGTTTTGACATACAATGATAACTTACTAGTCCTGCCGAATGAAATAGAGAGCTTCAATATACAAGTTGTGTTTAAGAATTCACGGACTATAAGCAATATGTTGATCAAGAATTCTCCAAAACAAGGTGTAGGTGGTGTGTACAGGATTGGTTGCCAAGGATGCAACCTTTCTTATGTCAGGCAGACTGGCAAACCTCTGAAGATTAGAATTACACAACACCAGTACTCAGTAAGGAAGGTTC
Source organism: Cherax destructor (assembly GCA_009830355.1). NCBI lineage: Eukaryota > Metazoa > Arthropoda > Malacostraca > Decapoda > Parastacidae > Cherax > Cherax destructor. The sequence continues at coordinate 22,502 of WNWK01003773.1, forward strand.
AAGACTCTTGCAATATTCAATCACATATGAGTTTGCAATAATTCCGCTAAGTGGAATGAGGCAAAGGTCATTGTTTAGAGTACTTCATGGCTACAACGAAATATTCTTAAGTGTTCAGTTATAAAACACGATAAATTTTCGTTATTAAATTGTAGCTGTGGGTTATTCAAGCTCAATTCTTTTATAACTGAGGCTATCATGCACAATCTAAAACCTGACTCTTATATAATTCCTAAGGATTGTTTAGGTGTCAGGGCTCCACGAGTAGGAATCAGGGCTGGGGTTGCTCTTCTTGGTGAATCTCGACCTCTTGTCTGTCCATTAGGTGAGTTTCCCTTGACTCGTTTTCCTTAATTGTGTGGAATTTTCCCTCAGACAAATGCCAAATGCAGCTTTATTTGGAAATTAAAGTCCTTTACATTTCCGAAGCCCGACTGATGATTTTGATAACCATGTTACAAACGTGAATTTATCTAGTAAACCACTCCATTACCTTTGCTCGTGGGCTGACTATCCTCGGTTCCCATAATACTTAATATTTTTAGGCACTAGGCACTCGGGTGCCTGGGTACTGAATGTTTACCCTCAGTCTTAGCAAATCATCCATCTGAACGAATCTGCTGAAATTTTCTTACTCCTTTCTGGAACTTTGCAAGCTCCTGATGTGTTGATTGCAACATGAAAGGCCTTGAGCTATTATTCAACTCCCATTGTGGTTGTTTTGCATTCTGTGCCACTTGTTCGAGATTCATGCATTAGTTGCAACATTTTAATGTTGCCACAATAAAATGTCACATTAGTTGCACTTGTGTTCTTTTACCCAACAATTTTAGAGGCAGTAGTTAAAACTATCGTTGCCTTACTAGTAAGAAAATTAATTATTAAATAATTATAGCTTAAGATTCTCACACATATATCTCGCTGGCCACAGGTGATGCTCCAGATGGGGAAGTTTTTAGCCAGCAGATCACACGTCTCCCAGCACTGTCAACAGAAAAAAATCACCATTAAACCAATGTCCAATTTATACGAAAGGATGAGACATAAAAGATAGCATAAATATATTAAAATTTGCTTTACTATGGGTCCAGGAATTGAAACAATAGTTAGAACGAATCAAAACTAACTGACAATAATATGACTGGAACAATTCACAACTGACCTGCAATATTACGACTGGAACAATTCACAATTAACCAGCAATATTACGACTGGAGCAATTCACAACTAATCAACAATATTCTAAATCCATAGTATTATGACTGGAAGAATTCGCCACTAACCCATAAAACTCTGGAATAATTTACAACTAGCCCACAATACAGTGGCTGCAGCAATTTGCAACTAACCCAATATCCCGTTGACAGAACGATGCACAACAAACCTACGGTACCATGGCAGAAATAATTCACGACTCACCTACAGTACCGTACCTGAAACAATTCACAACTGACCCGTAATGTCGTTGCTCAAACATTTCAGAAATATCCTACATATTATAGCTGGAACAACTCACAAGTACATTACCATACCGTGGCTGAGACAATTCCTAACCTACAATAACGTGGCAGAAATAATTAAAAACTAACCCAATAAGCCGTAGTTGAAGCAAGTTACAATTGCTTACGACAACAGAAGAAGCTGGTACATCAGCAAGTAAGTAAAATTTGCCTGATACCAAGAAAAGTGGTGATATGACACGGAGGATCGAGAGAGAAGCACAAAACATGAACGATAACGAAGGAGAATTAAAATTAATTGAAAGTAGAATTATGAAAACGTAGCGTGAATGTGAGGTAATGGAGTGTTAGGTAAATGGACGCAGATGCAACTAATGTGACATTATATTATAGCAACGTTTCGCTCTCCAGGAACTTAACAAAGCTTCTGAAAAGCGAAATGTTGCCACAATAAAATGTTACATTATTTGCATCTGTGTCCAATTACCTAACACTGCTGGTAAGTCTACCAGTACAGGTAATGGAGTGGAGGTCGTATTAGCAGTAACAGACGCATGGGAGCCAGAGTCCAGACGCATGGGAGCCAGAGTCCAGACGGACAGGTACTATTTTTGCAGGTAGGTTTCAAGCTGATGTTACCGAAGATGGTGTGAACTCTTACACCGAAAACAAATTTAATAGATATGTAATTGAGGCAGCAAACCTATTTATTCTATTGCAAAAAAAATTGATGCTTGTAAAGTAACTCTTTCCACTGCAGATAAACCTAAGATTTGTGATGCAGAACAATGCAGAACTATGCAGAACTATGGCTCCAAGATACCAGATATATTAATCAAATTTCCTAAATTTGCATGTGGGACCTAGTTCCTAGGCCTTCTGTGTATTCATTTGCTCTTGAGCTACTGTCCACAAGATGGATATGGGGTCCATTAAGGACACGGCAAATCTCCAAGAAGATATAAACCAAGTTTTCCAAGGGGCAACAGAGAACAATATGATGTTCAATGAAGACAAATTCCAACTACTCCGTTATGGAAAACTGCAGGAAATAATAACTAGGACTGAGTATACTATAAACTCTAATCACACAATAGAGCGGAAAAGTAATGTGAAAGACCTGGGAGTGGTAATGTCCGAAGACCTCACCTTCAAGGACCACAACAATGCCACTATTACATCTGCGAGGAAACTGATAGGATGGATAACGAGAACATTCAAGACAAGAGATGCCAAGCCAATGATGATCCTTTTTAAATCACTTGTTCTCTCTAGGCTAGAATACTGTTGTACATTAACATCTCCATTCAAGGCAGGTGAAATTGCAGATCTAGAGAATGTACAGAGAACCTTTACTGCACGTATAAGTTCCATCAAACACCTTAACTACTGGGAACGCCTGGAAGCACTAGACTTATATTCACTGGAGCGCAGGCGAGAGAGATATATCATAATCTACACCTGAAAGATTATGGAGGGACTGGTCCATAATATGCACACAGAAATCACTCCATACGAAAGCAAAAGACTTGGCAGACGGTACAACGTACCCCCATTGAAGAGTAGGGGCGCCACTGGTACACTAAGAGAAAATACAATATGTGTCCGGGGCCCAAGACTGTTCAACAGCCTCCCACCAGCCATAAGGGGCATTACCAGTAGACCCCTGGTTGTCTTCAAGAGGGAGCTGGACAGATACCTAAAGTCAGTGCCAGATCAGCCGGGCTGTGGCTCGTTCGTTGGACTATTTGCAGCCAGCAGTAACAGCCTCGTTGATCAGGCCCTGATCCACCGGGAGGCCTGGTCATAGACCGGGCCGCGGGGACGTCGATCCCCGGAATGCCCTCCAGGTAGACTCCAAGTAGGTACACAATAAAATAGCCACTACCATCCACAGGATGGATATGAGGTGCACAATAAACTAACTACTTCGATGGCAAAATCTTAATCCAAGATGTAACAGTTGATAAAAAACCTAGAGGTATAATCTGTATTTATATACCTTTGATATACCTTTGAAGACATTCGAGAGTTTCACTACTCTCGGAGCCCGGCCATGGGCCAGGCTCGTCTGGTACTTGCCTGGTGGACCAGGCTGTTGCTGCTGGAGGCCTGCTACCCACACATATCCATCACAGTCTGGTTGATCTGGCACCTGGTGAAAATACTTGTCCAGATGAGGACTGGCTTTGCACTACAGGAGGGTCCCGCTTATACAGCAGGTTACGTTTTGGGTTACTGCTGTAAAGCGAAAATCGCTTTATAGTGAATCATGTCCTTTTTCCACTTTCAAATGCATATATGAGCCTGATAGCATGTTTACACTATCATTTATTAAGTGAGCAATAAAGGTAGGCCTAAAAAATGCATATACAGTACGTATATTACTTGCCTTAAAATGTTTTCGGCCTTAGCTTATAGTGAATGGTGAATATACTTATTATAGGAAGTCTGAATAAATAAAGAATGGGTATAACTGAAAACCGCTGTATTAGCAAAACGCCGTAAAGCGAAGCACTGTAAGCGGAGGTGCCCTCTTTAATTTATTTTTATCTTCCCTTTCCTTGGAACGAACCTGAATATACCCCTTTCCACGGGCGCTATATGACCCTTACTGGTGATGTTTCTAAGTTAGGTTGGTATGATTTGATAAAGTTTGCCAGGAAATAGGACAAGTGTTTCGTGACGCGGGTCATATCATGACCCACACCTGGACCTTCCGCTGGCCTACAAGTTCACCCCTTTAACATAATTATAACCATTTTTTTCTTAGGTTTGGTCCCCCCAAAATATTTTTTTACATCATTGTCAATGAAAAAAATATATTTATCAATCTGTAATTTTTCTGGGGAGAAAGTCTAGTTTTTAAGCGTGTTCGGCCTACTCGGCAAGTTCAGCTTATTAGGCAATATATATATATATATATATATATATATATATATATATATATATATATATATATATATACAGGGGGGCAAGGGGCTAGTAACCCCTGCTTTGGTGGGATACAGCTGGTTTGTTACTATATCTATATACTATATATATATATATATATATGTGTGTGTGTGTGTGTGTGTGTGTGTGTGTGTGTGTGTGTGTGTGTGTGTGTGTCGTTTAAAGATATGTATTTTTCATTTATATTAATGAAAAAAATGAATAATTTTGTATGAAAAGAACCTTAAGAAACAAGCGCAATTTAATTTAGCCTAATCCAACTAAATACATTTTAAATAAGTTTACAATAATTTGTAGACAGCCTATGCTGTCTGCCAGCCGAGCAAAATGCAGACTAAGCCTACATGCCTAGTTCCCATAGTTTCCCCCAGAGGCCAGACCTCTCGGTGGGCAGGCGACTTCAGCCTGCCCACGCCTACATGGCCCTCACTCCACGACCAAGCCTACTCCTCTCTCCCTCGCTGGGCATGGCCCCTCGGGGCCTGGGCACAAAAACACTGCCTGTGTACCCACGTTATCGGAAATAAAGTAAGAAGGGTTTGAAGCCTTATCATTCATCCACCGCTTGCAGCAAAACGACACCAATTTACCCGTAAACAAATTTAATAATAAACAAACACAATGAAATACATTTTTCTTGTTAGGTTCAGAATGAATTTTTGCGAAATTATTGTATGCAAAAATTTTCGCTTGCTTTATTGGGCAAGAAAAGCATTGCTATTTAAGGTAAAATAGCAAGTTTTACTTATATGGCCCAACATATGTATATACACGCACTCCTAGGTGTATATACACGCACTCCTAGGTGTATATACACGCACTCCTAGGTTTATATTTACTGACAGATACAAGATGCTCTCTATAGTCTCACGTCATTCAGTATATACAGACTTTGATTCCTACCTTTTAGTATACACTATATTTCTGAGGTGCACTCCTTTTGTATAGTATATACATTAACAGATGAGCATAACTCGGAGTATATTCCATGAGAAGTTTGGTCTATAAGGTTTGAAGTGTATCGACTACGCGATGGTCGTTAAATCTGCATCACCATTTATGTACCACTAGTCAGGACAACTTTAATCCATCAAGTAGGTAGAGTAGCAAACTACTGCTGAATATAGACATGCCCACCTTGGGTATGTATACCCTATGTTGCCCGGCGTGCCCAAGACCTCGCACTCACCCCCCTTTCTATTCCCCACAGAATCAAACAGGTAGTTACAAATAGGTAATTACACCTATCAACTCACCACCTGACAACGACACCATCAATTAACCTCACAAACTGCCAACGAACCAGCCTTCCTACGCTACCAAGCTGACCATCCTATAATAGGGGATGGAGTTATACCTTTGATATTCCTTTGATGAGTTTTGAGAGTTTTTCTACTCCCAGAGTCCAGCATTGTGACAGGCTCGTCTGGTGTTTGCCTGGCCAATCAGGCTGTTGTTGCTGATATACCTTTGATGAGTTCCGAGAGATTTTCTACTCCCGGAGCCCGGCCATGGGACAGGCTCGTCTGGTGCTTGCCTGATCAACCAGATTTTTGCTGTTGGTGACCTGCTGACGCACATATCCATGACAGTCTGGTTGATCTGGCATCTCGTGAGGATACAAGTCCAGTTTCCTCTTGAAGACTTTTACACTTGTTTCAGCAGTGTTGCTGATATTTTCTGCTGAGAAGTTGAACAGTCTTGGGACACTGACGCTGATACAGTGTTCTCTTATTGTGTTCACTGCACCCGTGTTGTTCATTAGGTTTATTTGCAATCTCCCATATCTCTCACTCCAGTATGTTATGGCAGTGTGCAGATTTGGACCAGGCCCTCGAGTACTTTCCAGGTATAATCAGGTATCTCTTCACCCTCCGCCTCAGTGAGTACATATTTAAAATTGTAAGATGTTCTCAGCAATATTTTATGCTTTATGGGCTCTATACTGAAAGGCTAAAGTCTTTTCATTGGGGAATAAGATCTATACATCCTTTCCTCTGATCAAATTTTTTTGCGTCCATCTCCCAGGCGCTGGATGCAAATGGCGTCCTGTCAACAATGTTGAAGAAAAACCACGCTCCAGAACAACCAAACAAGCAATGATGGTTAAAATTGTAACCTGAATTTTTAATGGTGTGGAGCGGAAAGCCAGCGGAAGGCCTCGGTCAGATGACCAAAAGCTCCAGTGGTAGGTCGTCATATAGTAGTATGTCATTGATGTCAGCTATGGTCTGTATACCTTGTACATGTACTTGTAGAAATATAGATTATTATTATTATTATTATTATTATTATTATTATTATTATTATTAATTATTATTATAACTAAGACCCACGTCAGGAAACACTTGTCCTGTTTCCTGACGAAGCTTAGTTTTGGGCAACATTCTGCTCTATGTGGAGCTTCACGAAATCATGAGACTTCTACTTGTCTAACCTCAGAGACAAGTAGGTAGCCCGGGGGTCTAGGAGGGTTATTAAGGCTAGCTGGCTATCGTAATTCATACTGGTAACATTGGTATAATGATGTTACAATTATTGTATAACGCCGAGCCCTTGAGCCCCACACAGCACAATGTGTAGGGTGTGTCCCTCTCTAGGTGCTGTGTGGGGCTCAAGGGCTCGACGTTATACAATAATTGTAACAACAAAATACCAATGTTACCAATATGAATTACGATAGCCAGCTAGCCTTAATAACCCTCCTAGACCCCCGGGCTACCTCCCACCACCCTCCGGACTATCTGTGGCCAGCTTCTTGGTGCCCGGTTTAAAACCAGACATACTAGGAGACTTGTAGCTGGTTTCCCGGATGTCTGCCTGATCAGCTAGACTGTTCCTAACTACAGCCCGCAGGAGGAGCCGGGATCACAGTGTAACTATCCTCTAGTGTAAGTAGGTCTTCGTCCAAAGGTTGGACAAGTGTTGAAGAATTCCTTGCATCAAGATCCCATGATGTTGCTGCCGGCCACACGCAATCCAGCGTATGAACCACAGCCCTGCTGGTCAGCTCCCTCTTGAAGACAGCCAGGACAAGCTCAAATCATTCAATAGAGTAAATATCCCTTGTACGAGACTTTGGTGTAATCATATCAGAAGTTCTCACAGTTAAAGATCACAACAATATTTCCATTTTGGAAATGGTAGGCTAGATAACTAGAGCTTTTCAAAGAAGAGATGGTGACTTCAACTGACTTGTTCTCTTCAGTCTGGAACACTTGTATAAACTCAAGCAACTGAGCTACTGAAAACGCTGAAGTATATTCATCTGTATTCCTTGGAACGTAGGCGACAAAGGTTCATAATAATTTACATCTGGAAAATGCTGGACGGTTAAATCGGAAGCTGCCACAGTGAAGAGCTTTGTTCCATAAGGCACAGTACTGGTCCCAAACCTGAACACTAAAGTCATTCCATATGTCAACAAACGATCAGGCAGATGGTACAAAATACTTCCACTTACTACTACTAATAATAATAATAATAATAATCTTTATTTATACAAGTACAGGCTACAACTTATACAGACCATAGCTGACATCAATGATACACTATACAGAAAGCCCCTGGTTATGCAGAGCATTTCCCCACAACCTGGAGTATAAATGGAGAGGGCTTTCGGGGGGTCAACGCCCCAGTGGCTCGGTCTGTGACCAGGCCTAGGTTAATTTTGTCCCCAGGATGCGACCCACAGCAGTCGGCTAACACCTACTTGCTGCTAGGTGAACAGGGAAAGTTAGGTATCTTTATTCCGAGAATAAAGATACCTAACTGTTGTACATGTGTCTTACTTATCAACCTGTCAGTACTGTATACCATTTTATTAATAATGTTAATAGAATTACCAACAATATCTTAGTAACAGGACACATGTGTAATTAATGTTACATTACTTGCACATGTGTCCTTTTATCTAACAATTCGGCAAAGGTTCACGCAAGAGTAGCAGCCATTAAGTCAATTTATAAAAGACTATTTCTATTCCTGGCATCTGTGCAATAAATTAGGAAAGTTTTTTCTGAGGGGGTTTAAATTTCGAAGTTGGTTTATCAGACCAAAAATCAACTTGAGATTTACTAATTATATGTATTAATATAATTGTACAGTTATCTCTAAGTATCTTTAGTAGGTCTTATCTGAACAACTAGAATTGTAAACTTACTGATGTATTACATGAAAAGGATGACACCATAGAATTTATATGTATTAATTTATATGTATAAATTTATGTGTTAATTTGCCAATTTATTAGCTTAGTTAAATAAGCATTTGCGAAAATCATAATACTCTAATACGACTGTAAACAACTGAAGCCCCGAACAGAATTTAAACTTCTGGCTATAGGTTCGAAAACCTTCCGTTCCCTGAATATTTAATTGACTTGGAATTGTTGTATTCGGAACAATAAATGGAGAAAGTCTCTCCTGGTAGGCTTGAAACTTTTAACGATACTGTGTTTTTCTCAAAGGAAAGTTTTGATAAGGACCTGCCTTGTATGGGCCAGTAGGCCTTCTGCAGTGTTCCTCCATTCTTATGTACTTTTATTCTAAGTTCACATTAATTTTGGGTTTTTGATGTTATAATTTGCCAGGTTTCAAGAAACTAACTGGTATCAGTGGATTAGCTTGTGTAACTTGTGGAAAAGCATACGAGCCTGGCCCATGGCCGGGCTCAAGAGAGTAGATAAACTCTCAAAACTCTTCAAAGGTATGCACAATTCAGGACATTTATTAGAGGAAACGTTTCGTCACGAGTGGATTCGTGTCGAAACGCTTCCTCTAAAAATGTCCTGAACTGTACCTAAGTGTCTATTTCCATATCTTGTTGGTATCACCATTTTTCTGGTGTATTTTTCATAGATTAACAATGATATTGTGCTATGCAAGCGCCAGTTTGCCATTTTTTTTTATCAAGAAGCTACGTAAACAGCAACACTGGTTTTCAAGGAATAACACGAGAATGCTTCATCCAGTTGGTTTTAAACCTTCATTGGAGGAAGATTTAATTGGTTCTGGACTGGGTAGGCGCCATTTTACCTTCCTCTTTTATAAAGTTTTTGGATTTTTTTTTTTTTGAGAGTATATCTTTTGAAAGTCTTCCAACAAAGTGCTGGTGCATTTGTTCAAAGGAAAGTTCACACTATTAATAGGCTGTGTAAGCCCTATTTTGCCAATATCATTAACCAAATTATTATGATGATCTTAGTTCAGTCTTGTTCGCATTAGATTTTTTCTTACTTATTGGAGGTTTCAGATTGGGTCTAGAATGTGTAAGTACTAATTTGTCTATTTATTGAAGAGTTAGACATGGAAATATAAACACTAAAGCAGTATAATGTGATCCTTTATTGACAACGTTTCGCCCACACAGTGAGCTTTATCAAGTCACAAGTCAGATCTGTTTGTAACTTGATAAAGCCCACTGCGTGGGCGAAACGTTGTCAATAAAGGATCACATTATGCTGCTTTAGTGTTTATATTTCCATTGTGTCGGTATTTTGTACCATTTATTTCCAGAGTTAGGCGTACTGATTTCCATGTAAAAAATTTAAACGAGTCTTCCAAGTGGCTTCAAATTCTCAATGCTATTTAGGTGGCATGTCAGTTCCTCTGTTTTCTAATAATGTTATTTTTCACCGATAAAATCTACCTTGTCCATAATTACTATCGCATTTGCTTTGTCTGCTTTCCTAAGGTGAAGTGACACAGCAACAAAGTCTAGGATCTTTCCTTATTTCATGGTATAACTTAACAAATCTTTGAGGACAATTGTGGACCTGTGTAACACAATTGTCCTCAAAAGATTTAAGTCATACCATAAATAATAATAATAATATATTTCTACAAGTACATGTACAAGGTATACAGACCATAGCTGACATCAATGACATACTACTATATAGAAAGCCGCTTGTTATGCTGAGCATTTCCCGCAAATTAGGTCAGTTTTGTCCCAGGATGCGACCCACACCAGTCCACTAACACCCAGGTACCCATTTTATACTGCTGAGTGAACATGGACAGCAGGTGTCTTATGGAAACACGTCCTAATGTTTTCCAGCCGTACCGGAGATTCGAACTCCTGACCTTAGCGTGTGAGCTGAGTGCGCTAGCGATCGAGCTACGGGACACCCGTAAGATCCTAGACTTCACCTTACGACAGCAGACAAAGCAAATACGATAGTAATTATGGACATAGGTAAAAATAAACATGATATTTGAAGACGGGGAAACTTAGACGCTTGTTAAATGCATTAGAAACTTATGCTGTACTCTGTGCTATTGCTGTGTACACTGAGGCACAAGGGGCTGTACCTTAAATGTTACAATAGATGGCGATAAAATATATAAATTACCGACAGAATGGAAAAATAAACACAAATACAGTATAATGCTATCCTTTACTGACTACGTTTCGCCCACATTATTATGGTGGCAAATTACTCACTTTCGGTATATGTTCTGTAGTATTTCGCAGTGCTTTTGTAGTATTTTTTTTAGAGTTTTTCGTACAATAGATGCTTATGGTGCACCGTGCACTGCAGAACATGAGATATTGAGTTAGAATATACAGGGAATAACCTTCTTGGATCGGCCGGACGCCATCCTGTCCTCCCCATGTATTTTATTTACTTAAGTTTATTATATGCTCTAAACCCATGTGGATTATACAACGTCTGCTGAGCGCGATATAGACGCTCTTCCTATTTGTACTCACCTGTATCTGTCCCTCTTGTAAGACAATCCTTAGCCAAAGCGCTACAAAATATTGAATGAATTAGGTGATCCCGATTAGCTCTCTCGTCCAGCTATTGTGCTGGCAACGTAATAGATAATAGGATCTTCTCCTTGGCTTCATCTTCCATTGTCTTGTTATAATTAACGATGTATTTGTCTTGAAGACAAAGACACGGGTTGCAAAACAATCTTTTATTGCAACAACATTTCAATGTGTCCCAATAAAAGCTTGTTTACAACGTGTAGTTTGGTCTTCATATTTGTCAGCAACACACCAGTTCTTCCCTTGTCTTGTCATTATTAACGACGTATTTGTGTTTTGTTGCCAGGCTAATTTATATACATTATTTCTGGCCAGCTCTTTCAGACGCAGTGGGTTTCCGAGTCTATATTTTGTTGTGTTTTGTACACCCCGGCCATCGTGATTCCTCCTCGTCCATGACACTCGCGAATAACTATAAATATAATAACTATGTGTGTTGAAAGACTATATGGACGTTTATAAATGCTTCAACACTACACCGGCAATTTTGGTACACAAATCCCAAACTTTATACAACATACTTCGGCTTTACTAATAAACAATGAGTGATCATTGGAAATGCACGGCAGACAATATGCAACATGACTATCGCTCTCATAAATTCCTCGCCAAAAACAAATACACATCGAGCTCCCTTCCCCGGCTACTTATACCTGTGCTGCAATCAGCTGCAAATTTATGTCCTCCACGCATGTATACACTCGACTGTAAGTATTGAAATACTGAACAAATGGACAATAACATAAATCTGATGAGTGAAGATTAAGTCAATAGACAAAAGAGCAGAAGGAAGGAATGAGGGAGAAGATGAGATCCACGACCCTATAACAGCTAGTGGTCGCAACGCTAAGTCTGCAGCGTCTATAGTTTTTCCCTGCCGGGGATAACATCAAGTTATGAAATACTATGAAGATCTGAGAGAGAGAGAGAGAGAGAGAGAGAGAGAGAGAGAGAGAGAGAGAGAGAGAGAGAGAGAGAGAGAGAGAGAGAGAGAAGAAAGAGGGGGAGAGGAGAGAAGAAGAGAGAGAACCCGTGAAAAAAGAGAGACAGAGAATTTAAATGAGCTGAATAGGTAAAGCTGTAGCTATAAAAATGTAGGAACTAAAGAACTTACTAAACTAGAGTAAAAGAGAAAAAAAAAAAAGAAAGGAAAGAGAAAAAAAATAGAGATATCGAGCTTCCTTTAGCAAACATTCAGGTTTTGAAATCAAATAAAAACAACAAAATTAAATTTGTGGATTCCTCTCAGTAGTTAATGTCATGTTTGGAACATGTACAGAAACACACACACAAGGGAGGTTTTGAACGGAGAGATAACGATAGAAAACTATAACATGTATAGATGTGACAGAATTAATAGGACTCTATGCTAAAGATAGTTTATGTTGCACAGAACTGCTGAATTCATCGAATGTTGCAGTAGAAATTCAAGGTTTTAAAGTTGAAAATAGGAATCTGGCAATTATCCTAGTATATAAACCACCTAGTATATAAACCAGAGGTGCCAGGTTAACCTGGCACCTCTGCTGCTTCTTGGGGAACCGACCTTTTTACCTCACTGATCCTCAATTTTGTTCTGTTTACTACTGCTTTTTGTGTTCTGCGTGTTAGGAACTAGAAAATCCCATCTGCCTACCTTCCCCATAATGGTATGGCTCTCATTTTATATGCGATCACCCCATGATAACATTATCCTCATAGTAGACATAGATAAAAAAAACACGTCACACATTTGTATCATTTGCAAATGACGCTAAAATAAACATGAAAGATTATCGTCAAATAGAACGAAAGGAACACTTGAAAGACTTGAGAATAATTGTCAACTGACCTTTCTTTCAGAGAACTTAATAAGACAAAGGTCACGACAGCCAGGAGGATGATGGGGTGGGTATTGAGAACTTTCAGAACAAGGGAAATAATGCTATTGTTCCCTCATTTGGAATACTGTTCAGTGTTGACGGTCCCTTAAATTTACCTTTGATGAGTTTCGAGAGTCTCTATACTCTCGGAGCCCGGCCATGGGCCAGGCTCCTTTGGTGCTTGCATGGTCAACCAGGCTGTTGCTGCTGGAAGCCCGCTGCCCCACATATTCATCACAGCCTGGCCGATCCGGCACTTGGTGAAGATACTTGTCCAGTCTCCTTTTGAAGGCTTCTACACTTGTACCAGCCATGTTTCTGATATCTTCTGGTAAGACGTTGAAAAGTCTGGGGTCACGAATGTTGACATAGTGTTCCCATATTGTCCCCACTGCACCCCTGCTCCTTCACTGGGTTTATTTTGCATTTCCTCCCATATCTCTCACACCAGTATGTTGTTATGGCAGTGTGCAGATTTGAGACCAGGCCCTCGAGTACTTTCCAGGTATATATTATCATGTATCTCTCTCCTCCGCTCCAGTGAGTACATGTTCAAGACTTGAAGGCGTTCCCAATAATTTAAGTGCTTTACTGGTTCTATGTGGGCCGTAAACGATCTCTATATTTGTTCCAGCTCTGATATTTCTCCTGCCCTGAACGGGGCCGTCAGCACTGAGCAGTATTCTAAGTGGGGGAGCACTAGCGATTTTAAGAATGTCACCATCGGCATTATTTCCCTTGTTTTGAAAGTTCTCAATACCCACCCCGTCATCTTCCTGGCTGTTGTGATCTTTGTCTTGTTATGGTCTTAAAAGAAAGGTCAGCTGACATAATTATCTCCAGGTCTTTTACGTGTTCCTTTCGTTCTATGTGGTGACCCTCTTGCGTTTTGTATATAGTGTTCCTTTTGAGTTCTTCATTTTTTCCATACCTAAGCAACTGAAGCTTATCACCATTGAACGTCATGTTGTTCTCCACTGCCCATTGGAAGACCCTGCTTATGTCCTCCTGTAATTTTTCAGTGTCTTCTACCGTAGTGACTTTCATGCTTATTTTAGTGTCATCTGCAAATGATGATACAAAAGTGTGCTGGGTGTTTTTATCTATGTCTGCTATGAGGATGAGAAACAGCAGAGGTGCCAGGACAGTGCCTTGGGACACTGAGCTTTGGACCTCGCTGATGCTGGATCTTGCCCTGTTCACTACTACTTTTTTGTATTCTGTGTGTTAGGAACTGCCTATCTTCCCCGTTATGCCTATGACCCTCATTTTGTGCGCTATCACTCCATGATCGCATTTGTCAAACGCCTTTGCAAAATCTGTGTAAATCACATCTGCGTTTTGGTCGTCTTGCAATGCCTCCGTAATTCTGTCATAATGGTTCAGCAGCTGTGACAGGCATGATCATCCTGCTCTAAAGCCATGCTGGTTTAGGTTATACCGGTTGTGCTGGTCCATGAAATTTGTAATCTGCCGTCTCATCACTCTTTCGAAGATTTTTATGATGTGAGAAGTGAGGGCTACTGGTCTGTAGTTTTTAGCTAGTTCTCTACTACCTCCCTTCTGCAAAGGAGCTATGTCTGCACTCTTTAAGGTCGTCGGTATTTTCCCTAGATCTAAACTCTTTCTCCAGAGAATACAGAGGGCTCGTGGTAGTGGTACTTTGCGCTTCTTTATAAATAGGGCATTCCATGAATCTGGTCCAGGTGCTGAGTGAGTGGGCATGTTGGTCATTTCTTTTTCGAAATCTATGGGATTTGTACTAATGTCAGTTAGGTCAAGCCAGGAGAAATATCAGAGTTTGAACGAATACAGAGATTGTTTACGGCCCGAATAGAATCAATAAAGCATTAAAATTAATGGGAACATTTTAAAGTCTTAAATACTAGAGAGAGAGAGAGAGAGAGAGAGAGAGAGAGAGAGAGAGAGAGACATGATAATATATACATGGAAAGTACTTGAGGGCCTGGTCCCAAATCTGCACACTGCCATAAGAACATACTGGAGCGAGAGATATGGGAGGAAGTGCAAAATAAACCCAGTGAAAAGCAAGGGTGCGGTGGGCACAATAAGGGAAAACTATATCAACATCCGTGGCATCAGACTATTCAACATCTTACCAGAATATATCAGAAACACTGCTGGGACAAGTGTAGAAATCTTCACGAGGAAACTACACAAATATCTTCAACAGGTGCAAGATCAACCAGGCTGTGATGGATATGTGGGGCAGCAGGTTACAGCAACAACAGCCTTGTTGACTAGGCAAGCAACAAACGAGCCTGGCCCATGGTCGGGCTCCTGGAGTAGAATGGCTCTCGGAACTCATCAAAGGTATATTAGTAAATCCACGTATGTATTTTCCAATCATTTTTAGCCTAATAACATAGTTTAACATGTCACCTCGCGATCTACTTGAAATTGCTCTTGTTTACGGTAAGTTGTGATAGACTATTTGTCAGCTCTTGTCAGTGATGCCCCGATGACTGACAAGCAGGACCTGATTTCGGGTCTGCTTAACTAGTGAAGCCTCGCATAGCGTCACATCCCATCATGGCTGCCCAATTATTATTATTATTTTTGCCCAAACGGCGTACAATAATCTTCCATTGTTCCACTGAGATGAGCACTGGATATTCTATTTGATGTCTCTCGCTCTCTCTCGCTCTCTCTCTCTCTCTCTCTCCCACAAGTGAAGAAGCGGGGTCAGGAGCTATAAATCGACCCCTGTAACCACAATTAGGTGAGTACATTTAAGTGAGTACACACAGACACACAGTCCCAATTTTTTTTAGAAAGGAGACAGACACGTAGCATTAAACTACAGACCAGTGTCACTGACGTGTATAGTATGTAGAGTCATGGAGAAGATCATCAGGAGAAGAGTGGTGGAGCACCTGGAGAGGAATGAGCTTATTCACGACAACCAGCACGGTTTCAGGGAAGGGAAATCCTGTGTCACAAACCTACTGGAGTTCTACGACAAGGTGATGGCAGTAAGACAAGAGAGAGAGAGAGGTGGGTAGACTACGTTTTCTTGGACTGTAAGAAGGCTGTAACACAGTTCCACACAAGATATTAGTGCAAAGCTGAAGATTCAGGCAGGTATAACAGGGAAGGCACTACAATGGATCAGAGAATACCCGACAGGGAAGCATCAGCGAGTCATGGTACGTGACGAGGTGTCAGAGTGGGCGCCTGTGACGAGCGGGGTTCCACAGGGGTCAGTCCTGGGACCGGTACTGTTTCTGGTATATGTGAATGACATGACGGAAGGGGTAGACTCAGAAGTGTCCCTGTTTGCAGATGATGTGAAGCTAATTAGGAGAATTCAGTCAGACAAGGACCAGGCAGGACTACAAAGGGATCTGGATAGGCTGCAAGCCTGGTCCAGAAACTGGCTCCTAGAGTTCAACCCCACCAAGTGCAAAGTGATGAAGATCAGGGAAGGGAAAAGAAGACCGCGGACAGAGTACAATTTAGGGGGCCAAAGACTACAAACCTCACTTAAAGAAAATGATCTGGGGGTGAACATAATACCGAGCACGTCTCCCGACGCGCACATCAACCAAATAACTGCTGCAACATTTGGGAGATTAGCAAACCTAAGAATAGCGTTCCGGCACCTCAGTAAGGAATCATTCAGGACTCTGTATACAGTGTACGTCAGGCCCATACTGGAGTATGCAGCACCAGTCTGGAACCCACACCTAGTCAAGCACGTCAAGAAATTAGAGAAAGTGCAAAGGTTTGCAACGCGTCTAGCCCCGGAGCTAAGGGGCGTGTTCTACGAGGAGACATTAAGGGAAATCAACATGACGAAACTGGAGGACAGGAGGGAGAGAGAGCGGGGACATAACAACTTATAAAATGCTGAGAGTAATTGGCAAGGTGGACAGAGACAGGATGTTCCAGAGATGGGACACAGCAACAAGGGGTCACAATCGGAAGTTGAAGACTCAGATGAATCACAGGGATATTAGGAAGTATTTCTTCAGTTATAGAGTTGCCAGGAAGTGGAATAGTCTGGAGAGTGATGTAGTGGAATCAAGATCCATAGCTTTAAGAAGAGGTACGACAAAGCTCAGGGGGCAGGGAGATTGTCGTTATTAGACCAATAATAAATAACATATACATTTAGTTAGAAGTAAACTGTGACAACTTAAAAGCTAAAAAAATACACATCTAATAAGATAGAGTAGAATAAATGTAAATAATCAGAATTTCCCCCTTGGTTGGTAATGTCAGTTATTATTATAATCAAAGCGAAGAGCTAATCCTACAAGGGTCATTCAGCCGGGACTGTCAAAAATAAATAAATACAGAACAACAGAGTATACGGATACACTTTTGTCAAGAATAGCAATCTGAAATACAAGGTGTGGAAATTGTGAAAGATAATTTACAGATACCACAAGAAGAGTTCACTGTGATATATTTACAAACAGGTATCATGTTTCCAGTGCTGAGATACGACTTCTAGCAGTGAGATTAAGCTAGGAAAACGTATAAGAAAAATAGCTTTGGGCAGGTATAAGACACATATAATATTAACCACGACCACACAAAAAAAAAAAAAATTCTTGGAGGGCTTGCTGGAAATATATGAAAAAAGGGAAAATGAAGCAGATATAGATGCCAAAGTTAGTGAGAGTGGAAATACACGTACAGAACAGGACATAAGAGGCTGTAATCTTCTGCCGTCGCTAGTCTACATGTAGTATTATCCTCTTCCAAAATATCTACTCCAGTACCTGTTATACAGGTGAGACGTTATCTCTAATAAAGTATCCTATAACCGCACTCTGCATCTTTATTACATATAATCTATATATAGTCATATAACATTTACTATTCCTGCGTCTGATCGAAGAGTACATATTGATCTAAGGAAAATAACCCACTGGCATCTGTTCGAGGTATAAATCCATTGTGATTCTTCAACATCAGATAGTATTGGCGAGAGGCAGAGCGATCTAAACCCATTCAGTGGTCAAGTCTTTGTGGAACATACAAGCATCGCCAACATCTGCTAGCTCCCACTCAGCCCATGAGAAGTGAATGAAAATAGATTCGAAAGTTAAGGGATCTTTCTGTTTTGAATTTCATAAATCTGTAATCTCATGTGGGTTATTCAACTAATGGAGAGGTAGTGTGGAGGCTCGATCCTCAGTCTGCTAATAGATACCAGTTTTTTGGCCAGTTCAGACGGCAGGTGCATCCTTTCGTCATAATTCCGAGTTATTTATCTTTCAAGATATCCAAAGTTAATTTCATTGTTTCCTATAATCTGCTTCTGTGGTTTGTTGGATTAGGCAGATTACATAAAACTGTTTAACTTATATAAAACCATAAATTAGCAAACTGAAAGTTTCACGACTCCTTTAACAACGCTATGGCTCAAATTTAGATTTTGCCGCCGAGGCGGCTAGTTTATTGTGCACCTCCTATCCATCCTGTGGATGGTAGTGGCTAGTTTATTGTACACCTCCTATCCATCCTGTGGATGGTAGTGGCTAGTTTATTGTACACCTCCTATCCATCCTGTGGATGGTAGTGGCTAGTTTATTGTGCACCTCATATCCATCCTGTGGATGGTAGTGGCTAGTTTATTGTGTACCTCATATCCATCCTGTGGATGGTAGTGGCTAGTTTATTGTGTACCTCATATCCATCCTGTGAATGGTAATGGCTAGTTTATTGTGTACCTCATATCCATCCTGTGAATGGTAGTGGCTAGTTTATTGTGTACCTCATATCCATCCTGTGGACGGTAGTGGCTAGTTTACTGTGCACCTCACATCCATCCTGTGGATGGTAGTGGCTAGTTTATTGTGCACCTCATATCCATCCTGTAGCGCAAGAGCATATGGATACACAAAAGGCCTAGAAACTAGACCCCAAGAGGGTTTACAGGATTTCGTCTGGATTTATATCCACAGTTCACTTATCTGTTGCAAAGAAATTTAGTAAATTTGTTTGTTATGGCTGAGCATAAAAGAATACGTTGACAGGTGTAAGAATCAGTTGTGTTGCGAGAATGTGTTGGCCTCGGGAAGGAAGCTTGTACCATTTGTGTTGTATGAGGGCTGTGGGAAGCCAGGATGGTTGGTAGAGTGCGCTTAATACTATCCACAGATCATCCTCCATGATAATCCTGGAAAACCGCTTACTGCCTGTCGGCTGGAATCTGTGGTTACACCCTTTCAAGAGGGACGGGGAGCGTTTAATTCTGGTAAAGGCTATTGCTCCAAGGATGTCTACCTGGAGGGTGTTCCGGGGGGTTAACGCCCCCGCTGCCCAGTCCTTGACCAGGCCTCCAGGTGGATCAGGGCCTGATCAACCAGACTGTTACTGCTGGTCGCACGTAGTCCAACGTACGAACCATAGCCCGGCTGATCTGGGTCATCCACCACTTCCTTGGATCTAAACTGATAACGAGTCATTCCCAAGGCGCTGTATGACTTTCGGTTTAGCATCTACTATGAAAATGCCATATTGCAGAATTGCGAACTTATAGTAGGTACACGGGAAAATATACCTAAATGTATACAGCGAGTAAGAAGTTTGCAACATTTACCTGCCATCTTGCACGCTCATTGATTAGTAAGAATTTTGTATCTTTTAATCTTGTCTATTGCTAAACATAGTTATCTTTCTTCATTACTTTCCCAATTCTTCATTAAAACATACATTATTTAGGAGAGTAAATTTCTGACGACCTTCATGTCTCTCCGGGACAACTGTTAAGTGACATCTGTGACATGACAACTGTTAAGTGACATCTGTGACATGACAATGATCCAGGATGGACCGAAACGTCGTCCTGAGGTTCCTTAGATAACAAAAGGTATGTTTTTAGCTATGACTGCATAGCACAGTTGAATTTTATTTAAGGAATATTCACTATCAGCCTAGGATTGCACAGTGCAATAATATATTTTTCATTTATGCAATAGGTAGCGTTTCCTTATATTGTACAACATTATTGCTTTGATTAATTAACTAATTTTATTTTCTACTCATTTAACAGGACAGAAATGTCACATTAGTTGCACTTGTGACCTTTTACCTAACATATTGTCGGTAATTCAACCAACATTAATAGTCCAAAAATTCACAAACCAGTGTTTTAGCCACTTACGTTTCTGAATACGACTGTAATGACCCACAATGAAGGCGAGAAACCTCTCCATTTAAGATACCCAAATATTGTACGTTCGTTTTACTTATCAATTTGTCGGTACTGTATACCATTGATATGGAAAAATAAGCACAAATGCAGTATTATGATGTATAATGCGAGTACTCATGTACTCTTTACCTGTTTGTGACATGATAAAGCCCACTGTGTGGGCGAAACGTAGTCAATAAAGGATAGCATTATACTGCATTTGTGACTAGTTTTCGATCGTGTCGGTATTTTATTCATTTTTCTCCATTCCACTGATAATAATAATTCTTGAGGGTCCTCTATTCTTATAACTAATGGGATAAACACGTTTTACACCTGTACTCACCCCAAAGCAGTCCACGTTCTGGTGACAGCTGCTGTCATCCACCTTCTTAATAACACTTTCATACTGAAATAAGAAAAAAACAGGAAATTAACGAAATGATAACGATTAAAGTAATAATAGTAATAATAATAATAATAATAATAATAATAATAATAACAATAACAATAATAACAACAATAATAATAATAACAATACTAATAATAATGTTTACAAAAATAATTTTAACTGCAGATAAAAAAATAATCATATTAAAACTAGCTGTATTTCGATTGGTGCGCAATTCAACAAAGGTATCCCTGTGTTCATAACCCCAGCCTCCTCTACCTTAATGCACGCTAAAGGAGTAGCGGAGGGTATACCTGGTTGGTAATAAAATTCAAATGCAGCAAAATATGAAAATATATATAGGGCCCCGTGGCCTGGCTGGCAAAGCTCTAGCTTCACACACGGAGGGCCCGGGTTCGATTCCCGGCTGGGTGGAAACATTCGACGCTTTTCCTTACACCTGTTGTCCTGTTCACCTAGCAGCAAATAGGTACCTGGGTGTTAGTCGACTGGTGTGGGTCGCATCCTGGGGGACAAGATTGAGGACCCCAATGGAAATAAGACAGACAGTCTTTCTTGGGTTATCCTGGGTAGCTAACCCTCGGGAGTTAAAAATCCGAACGAAATCTTATCTTATCTCTTATCTTATGTGTGAATGTTTGTGAGTATGAGTTACTATATGTGTACTTTATGTACATATTTCAGTCAGACGAAACATAATCAAAATCTATGTCCGATATTTTCCTTTGAGAGGTCTCGTAGCTCAGTGGTAAAGCGCTGTAGCACAGTAAACACACTATGCAAAACAACCACTGTGAAAAAATAGTGAAACTAAAAGCACTATCGTGATTTCTCACATCAAGAAACCTTGATAATGTGAGAAATCACGAAAAGCGCTTGGAATTTCACTAGTTTTTCACAGTGGTTAGGTTATATATATATATATATATGTATATATATATATATATATATATATATATATATATATATATATATATATATATAAAACAAATAAGATGACAGGAGCCATTACAGGATGCTGGGAAAGGGTACCTAGAATCTGGTCCTTCTTACTATACACAATCGTTCAAAATTTGAATCCGATCTGACGATGGAAGTTGAGAGGAAAATAACATCAAAAGAAGGAACTAAATAAGAACAAGAGGAAGAAAATTAAGAAACAAGAACAAAAGATGAAGAGAAGAAAGCAGGAACAAGATGAAGAATAGGAAGAATACAAGAAAATTAAAAGAAAGATGAAGAGAAAAAAAAAACAGAAAAAAGAGGAAGATGAAGAAAAAAAAGAAAATGTAAATGAAAAGAGGAATAGAGAAGTAGAAAAACTGTAAATAAGAGGAGTGTTGCAATAAAGGCATCAATATAATATCCGACGTGTGCAAATAAGTCAGCCATGATGGTTGTTTGATGTAGATGAATAGTTTAAAGAACCGACGAGTTGGTAAATTAGACACATATGCAACACTTGGGTATCTTTATTGGGAAACGTTTCGCCACACAGTGGCTTCATCAGTCCAATACAAAGAAGAATCGTGAAGAACAGGAGGAGTTTGAGGTGGTCAGTCCCTCAACCTTGAGTCGATGTAGTCAATCCATCAATCTTGAAAAGAATACAGCATATGTGCGAAGAAGTGACTTATATACCGTAGGCAGGAGAGGTGTAGCAGTCGTAGGTGGTGTCATATTTGCCCAATGTGGAAGTAGGTCGTGCCCAAGGGTTAGGCAAGTGAAGAATTCCCTGTATTAAGATCCCAAGATGTTGCATATGTGTCTAATTTACATGGTTTTTTGATGCAATGTAACACAACAGCAATGTAACACAGAATGTAACACAGTAGCAAAGATAATAATAATAATGATATCTTTATTTACTACAAGTACATGTACAAGGTATACAGACCATAGTTGACATCAATGACATACTACTATATAGAAAGTCCCTTGTTATGCTGAGCATTTGCCGCAAATTAGGTCAGTTTTGTCCCAGGATGCGACCCACACCAGTCCACTAACACCCAGGTACCCATTTTATACTGATGGGTGAACATAGACAACCGGTGTAAGGAAACACGCCCAATGTTTCTACCCTCGCCGGGAATCGAACATGGACACTCAAAGTGTGAAGCGAGAGCTTTTGCCACCAGGCCAAGGGGCACCGATGTTTGTAAAGAACATTTTTTATATACCTTAATACACAAGGATATTTTTAAAGAACATCTATGATATACCTAAATACTCAAGGGCATCTTATGAAACTCAAAGAAACAAGGATGGTTTTAAAAGGAAACATTTCACAGATACAACATATCTTGAGGCAGCCTTGATGACAGTATCCGACACGGTAGCTCAGACCTTAGGATTGAGTCACTCAGCTCACGCACTGAGATCCGGGGTTCGAATCTCCTCCGGTAAGGCTGGAAAACATTAGGGACGTGTTTCCATGAGACACCTGCTGTCCATGTTCACCCGTCAGTTTAAAATGGGTACCTGAGTGTTAGTGAACTGGTGTGGGTCGCATCCTGGGACAAAACTGACCTAATTTGCGGGAAATGCTCAGCATAACAAGTGACTTTCTATATAGTAGTATGTCATTGATGTCAACTATGGTCTGTATACCTTGTACATGTACTTGTAGAAAATAAAGATATTATTATTATTATTATGTAGCATGCGTAAAGTACACTCTCCTGCTCCTGACCTTGCCCGTCTTGACGTCACATAATTCACCTGACCTCAGCATGCCATATTTTTTTTTTAATTTTTGCCGTGCTGTTATTGGACTGATAAAGCCCCGTTGAGAGAAACGTCTCCTTATAAAATATTGAGTCTTACTTATTTTTAGGAAATGTTATATTTTTATGTCTCAAAATAAAGAAGGTTTGAAATGAGCTGATGTAGGTAACAGTTGTTAGTCTGCAAATAAAGTTAGGAACCTTAACATGAACTTGTAAAACTGTGTAAAAGAGGAGCGAGAGAGAGAGAGAGAGAGAGAGAAGAGAGAGAGAGAGAGAGAGAGAGAGAGAGAGAGAGAGAGAGAGAGAGAGTTCATTAAGCTAATGAATTATCACCCGGTGTTCAGTAAGCCAATGAAATAACGTCAGACATTTATAAAGCCAGTTAACTCTGGACAAAAAAAACAAAAATTAAGCCAGAGATATCAGCACAATTTTGTCTAGTTAAACTGGCCATCACTGCCTTACCCTACCTCTCCTGCCCCAAAATAATCACCCCCTCCTCCATGTTATTACACCCTCACCCCTACCCCCGTGTGAGTGTTCATTAATCCTCTCTCCCTGCCCTATGTGTGTAGATAACCTCCTTCCCCGTGTGTATGAACATCTTTCCCTACCTATTTTCCCTCCCACCCTTGTGAATGTACACATCGAGATGCCTCATAGTCTTGAAAACCTATCAAACCCGACTCCAATTATCTTGTTGCATGGCGACGTCAATTGCAGACATAATAAATGGAAGAATTTAGTAAGAACTGTAATAGAGAAAGTGCCTGGAGCTATTATGGAGAAACAGTCTCACACAACAGAATTCTCAAACCTCGTAAGAAATTCACCATAGGCGAGCAGATTGAAGAACCAATAAGATTAGAAAACACCCTAGACCTAATATTTACAAACAGTAAGAACCTGCTCCGGGATTTAACTGTGCCGATGACTGCAATCTCAGACCACAATATAAGTGAAGTTCCGACCCATGTACACAGTGGCATGGGAAAGAGAAGCACAATCACTCATGAGGTCGTATTCAAGAAATTAATTTGCAGCATTAAGAACATTGACCGAGATCAAATAAATCGTGACCTTAATGAAATACACAAGGCAGATGATATGATCTCTGATTTAGAATAGTTTATTTAGAGGATGAACTCATTGTTACTCAAAGTATGCTCCAGACACATACCTCTAGTCAAGTGCATACATGCTGGAAACGAGAGAGAGAGAGAGAGAGAGAGAGAGAGAGAGAGAGAGAGAGAGAGAGATGCGTGCTCTGTTCAAAGGCTACAGATAACAGACCTTCTCAAAGGCATCATGATGTATGAAACACAAAAGGATACTCTGGTTAGGGAAATAGGGAACATCAACACCCTGACATTCAGAGTTCAGGAGGGAGCAACGAGGCAAGTGAAGTTAGAACAAATTCCATATAATTTAACCTGTACATGAAATCTAGGAAAAAAACCTGATTGCAATAAAGAAATAAGTGAAATACTAAAATCACTATACGACTTTGTGTTTAGTGAAATCCCTTATCTGTCTAAGACTGACAACCCAGAATATGGAGCAGCATTCTCCTCCATGCAGAGGGACTGACCACCTCAAATCAATGTCTTTAAGGGTTACCGACTGATTACATCATCTTTACATCTCTACTGCCTCCTCTGTATTGGACTGAAGCCTTCTCAGTAGGCGGAACGTTTCGGAATAAAGACACCTAACTGTTGTACATGTGTCTTACTCATCAACCTGACAGCATTCTATACAACCATCATGTCCACATTAACCCTAATGAATATTTCATGAATGAATCTCAAAACAACCAATATCTCGACAATTTTTGATGTAGCCTTAACCCTGTTGACTCTGGAACTTGAACAACAGCCATATTCCATTATTATACTGAATTACGCTGAATTACACATTAAAATTTTGAAAAAAATAAAAACCATACATTCTAATACCTGTAATTATATATAGTGGATGCATATATATATAAAATTATCTGTCAGTGCACAGCAGGATTCGAACAAGCACACTCTGCATCGAAATACTAACTACATGCATGTGCCTTTCTGTCTATTTACCTGGAGAGAGTTGCAGAGGTCAACGCCCCTGCGGCCCGGTCTGTGGTGATACTCTCGAGTTTCCTTCCCGGTGGCCCTCTGGAATTAATTTTTTTCTGTTTTTATTCTTAACTGCCAACTGGAAAATTTTGCTTATATCATCTTGCAATTTGTCCGTGTCTTATACCGAGGTGATTTTCACGCTTATTATGGCAATATTCGCAAATGCTGGTACAAACTGTGTCCAGTGTTTTTAATCTGTCTTCTATGATTGTGAGATAGATAAAGGTGCCAGGATAGTATCTTGTGGCACTGAGATTTCTACATTGTTGATCCAAGATTCTGTTTACCTTTCTAACACAGGTACTGTTTGTGTTCTTTTTGTCAGAAAGTCGAATATAATTTGCCAATTTTCCCGACAATTCCTGTCGCCTTCACTTTGTGTCATCTCTCCACACTAACATGTGTCATCTCTCCACACTAACATGTGTCATCTCTCCACACTAACATGTGTCATCTCTCCACACTAACATGTGTCATCTCTCCACACTAACATGTGTCTTTGCCAAAATCTGTGTAGCTATACTACACCTGCAGTTTGCTTTTGGCTTCTACCTAACTGTGACAATAAATGTGCTCTTCCATAAGCTGTTGCATCAACTGATTGCTTGTTCTACAGCTGTGACAAGTGATGCTGTTCCATAAGCTGTGACAAGGTGATGCTGTTCCATAAGCTGTGACAAGGTGATGCTGTTCCATAAGCTGTGACAAGGTGATGCTGTTCCATAAGCTGTGACAAGGTGATGCTGTTCCATAAGCTGTGACAAGGTGATGCTGTTCCATAAGCTGTGACAAGGTGATGCTGTTCCATAAGCTGTGACAAGGTGATGCTGTTCCATAAGCTGTGACAAGGTGATGCTGTTCCATTTCGCAGCAACATTTCGATGAATAAACAACCCGTACATAGAAGAGAGAAGCTTATAACGACGTTTCGGTCCGACATGGACCATTTTTAAGTCACAATGTAACTTGTAAATGGTCCTAGTCGGACCGAAACGTCGTCATCTCCTAGGTGCGGGTTGTAATAATGTTGGTAGAATCACCGACAATATGTTAGGTAAAATGACACAAGTGTAACTAATGTGATATTTTATTATGGCAACGTTTCGCTCTCCAGGATTATCAAGCCGTCTTGACAAAGCTCCTGGAGAGCGAAACGTTGCCACAATAAAGTATCACATTAGTTGGACTTGTGTCCTCTTACCTAACATAGGTGCGGGTTATTTGTGAATTATTCCAGACACGGTATTTTATCTTTCTGTTCTTCCTTATAAAGACTTGTCAAAGATATACTTCCTCCTTTATGCAAATGATCTATTTCTGCAATTTTCAAGATCTCTAAAATTTCTCCAGGAATTAAGCTCTTTCTCAAAAAGATTGTGAGTACTCGTCTTAGTGGTGTTTTGAACGCCCATGTGCTGCAGCAGTTATTTGGTTGATGTGTGCATCAGGAGATGTGTTCGGTATCATACTCACCCCAAGATCCTTTTCCCTGAGTGAGGTTTGTAGTCTTTGGCCCCATAGACTGTACTCCGTCTATGATCTTCTTTGCCCTTCCCCGATCTTCATGACTTTACACTTGGTGGGGTTGAACTCCAGGAGCCAGATGCTGGACCAGACCTGTGTGTGTGTGTGTGTGTGTGTACACCCTCCCTCCCCCCTTGTACACAAATAACCCGCGCATAGGAGAGGGGAGCTTTTGAAGACGTTTCGGTCCGACTTAGTCCGAGTCGGACCGAAACGTCGTAGTAAGCTCCTCTCTCCATTATACTGTTTATTTGTGTATTGTTTCAGACACTTTAATCAAACAATAGAGCGGAAAAGTAATGTGAGGGACCTGGGAGTGGTAATGTCTGAGGATCTCACCTTCAAGGATCACAACAATGCCACTATCACATCTGCGAGGAAACTGATAGGATGGATAATGAGAACATTCAAGACAAGAGATGCCAAGCCAAAGAAAATCTTTTTTAAATCACTTGTTCTCTTTAGGCTGGAATACTGCTGTACATTAACATCTTCATTCAAGGCAGGTGAAATTGCAGATCTATAGAATGTACAGAGAACCTTAACTGCACGTATAAGTTCAAACACCTTAACTACTGGGAACGCTTACAAGCACTTGACTTGTACTCACTGGAGCGCAGGCGAGAGAGATACATCGTAATCTATACTTGAGAAATCCTAGAGGGACTGGTCCCTAATCTGCACACAGAAATCACTCCCTACGAAAGGAAAGGTCTGGGCAGGCGGTGCAACATACCCCCAGTGAAAAGTAGGGGCACCATCAGTACACTAAAAGAAAACACAATAAGTGTCCGGGGCTCAAGACTGTTCAACAGCCTCCCACCAGCCATAAGGGAAATTACCAATAGACCTCTGGTTGCCTTCAGGAGGGAACTGGACAGATACTTAAAGTCAGTGCCGGATCAGCTGTGCTGAGGTTCGTACGTTGGACTACGTGCGGCCAGCAGTAACAGCCTAGTTGATCAGGCCCTGATCCACCGAGAGGCCTGGTTATGGACCAGGCCGCGAGGGCGCTGATCCCCGGCATACCCATTAGGTAGAATCCAGGTCACGGTATTGTTCTCCCCTTGTGTTTATACACCCTCGCCCCTACCCGGGATAACCCTTCTTACCCGTGTGCCAACACTTTCACCCTCATTCCCTATCCCTTCTAATTTAGGGCTCTACTGCAAAGGGTTGTTACCCTTACTGTCCCTGTTCACAATGCTCACTTTTCCCTGCAGCCTCCACTGTTGGCATTAGCTACAGGGGTTGAAAGATATAACCCTTATGCTCATGTTCAGAGTGCTCACTTTTCCCTGCAACCTACACTGTTAACAATAGCATAGCATTATTTATTCAACGCAGCTTCACCTAAGATTGAAGAACTTAATACTGACAGAAAATTAGCAATAAAGTTTTCTTTAATAAATATCAACGTTTTTTATTCTAATAATTATTGTTACTATTATCCATGTTTATTATTAATGATATTATTATTATTTTATTATATTATAATTATTATTATATTTTAATTATTATAATTATTATTATTCTTACAATACTTTAATTATTATTATCGTTATTTTTGTAAATATTATTATTTTTATTTTAATATCTATTATCACTATTCTTATTATAATTATTATTACAGTCACAGTATTTATTACTATTATTAATACATTCATGGTTCTGAGCTGGTGGTGTAGAGGCGGTACAGTACCTGGGTCGCGGTACAGTACCTGGGACGCGGTACAGTACCTGGGACGCGGTACAGTACCTGGGACTCCCAGTAATCACACTGGAGAGACAAAAAATATATGAGGTTAGATTCTGATCCTTGAATTAAAAGATCTTGACCAGCATGAAGCATGAGAGAGATGCAGATGGTGGTCTGTGTTGACCAGACCACTGGGTTGGTCCTGGACAGGCCGGCAGGGGTGATCTCCACTGAGGTCAAGACCCAGCTGCAGGTGTTTTTGCCAAGCTGTTTTCAAGGTCAACAATCACCTGTTGAATCGACGCATTTCAACGTTTACAGAAAACTAATCTGAGGACTGTGTTGACCCTCACACTCCAGGATGGTGTTGACCCTCACACCCCAGGATGGTGTTGACCCTCACACCCCAGGATGGTGTTGACCCTCACACCCCAGGATGGTGTTGACCCTCACACCCCAGGATGGTGTTGACCCTCACACCCCAGGATGGTGTTGACCCCACACCCCAGGATGGTGTTGACCCCCACACTCCAGGATGGTGTTGACACCCACACCCCAGGATGGTGTTGACCCCCACACCCCAGGATGGTGTTGACCCTCACACCCCAGGATGGTGTTGACACCCACACCCCAGGATGGTGTTGACCCCCACACCCCAGGATGGTGTTGACCCCCACACTCCAGGATGGTGTTGACCCTCACACCCCAGGATGGTGTTGACCCTCACACCCCAGGATGGTGTTGACCCTCACACCCCAGGATGGTGTTGACCCCCACACCCCAGGATGGTGTTGACCCTCACACCCCAGGATGGTGTTGACCTCCACACCCCAGGATGGTGTTGACCCCCACACCCCAGGATGGTGTTGACCTCCACACCCCAGGATGGTGTTGACCCTCACACCCCAGGATGGTGTTGACCCTCACACCCCAGGATGGTGTTGACCTCCACACCCCAGGATGGTGTTGACCCCCACACTCCAGGATGGTGTTGATCCTCACACCCCAGGATGGTGTTGATCCTCACACCCCAGGATGGTGTTGACCCTCACACCCCAGGATGGTGTTGACCCTCACACCCCAGGATGGTGTTGACCTCACACCCCAGGATGGTGTTGACCCTCACACCCCAGGATGGTGTTGACCCTCACACTCCAGGATGGTGTTGACCTCCACACCCCAGGATGGTGTTGACCCTCACACCCCAGGATGGTGTTGACCCCCACACTCCAGGATGGTGTTGACCCTCACACCCCAGGATGGTGTTGACCTCACACCCCAGGATGGTGTTGATCCTCACACCCCAGGATGGTGTTGATCCTCACACCCCAGGATGGTGTTGACCCTACACCCCAGGATGGTGTTGACCCTCACACCCCAGGATGGTGTTGACCCTCACACCCCAGGATGGTGTTGATCCTCACACCCCAGGATGGTGTGACCCTCACACCCCAGGATGGTGTTGACCTCACACCCCAGGATGGTGTTGACCCTCACACCCCAGGATGGTGTTGACCTCACACCCCAGGATGGTGTTGACCTCACACCCCAGGATGGTGTTGACCCTCACACCCCAGGATGGTGTTGACCCTCACACCCCAGGATGGTGTTGACCCTACACCCCAGGATGGTGTTGACCCTACACCCCAGGATGGTGTTGATCCTCACACCCCAGGATGGTGATCCTCACACCCCAGGATGGTGTTGACCCTCACACCCCAGGATGGTGTTGACCCTCACACCCCAGGATGGTGTTGATCCTCACACCCCAGGATGGTGTTGATCCTCACACCCCAGGATGGTGTTGACCCTCACACCCCAGGATGGTGTTGACCCTCACACCCCAGGATGGTGTTGACCCTCACACCCCAGGATGGTGTTGACCCTCACACCCCAGGATGGTGTTGATCCTCACACCCCAGGATGGTGTTGATCCTCACACCCCAGGATGGTGTTGACCCTCACACCCCAGGATGGTGTTGACCCTCACACCCCAGGATGGTGTTGACCCTCACACCCCAGGATGGTGTTGACCCTCACACCCCAGGATGGTGTTGACCTCACACCCCAGGATGGTGTTGATCTCACACCCCAGGATGGTGTTGACCTCACCCCAGGATGGTGTTGACCTCCACACCCCAGGATGGTGTTGACCTCACACCCCAGGATGGTGTTGATCCCCACACCCCAGGATGGTGTTGATCCCTACACCCCAGGATGGTGTTGACCTACACCCCAGGATGGTGTTGATCCCCACACCCCAGGATGGTGTTGATCCCCACACCCCAGGATGGTTGACCTCACCCCCAGGATGGTGTTGACCCCCACACCCCAGGATGGTGTTGATCCCCCACACCCCAGGATGGTGTTGATCCCCACACCCCAGGATGGTGTTGACCCCCACACCCCAGGATGGTGTTGACCCCCCACAACCCAGAATAGTGTTGACCACACCCCAGGATGGTGTTGATCCCCACACCCCAGGATGGTGTTGACCTCACACCCCAGGATGGTGTTGACCCTCACACCCCAGGATGGTGTTGACCCTCACACCCCAGGATGGTGTTGATCCCACACCCCAGGATGGTGTTGACCCCCACCCCAGGATGGTGTTGATCCCTCCACACCCCAGGATGGTGTTGACCCCCACACCCCAGGATGGTGTTGACCCACACCCCAAAATGGTGTTGACCCCACAACCCAGATTGGTGTTGACCCTCACACCCCAGAATGGTGTTGACCCCCACACCCCAGGATGGTGTTGACCCCACACCCCAGGATGGTGTTGACCCCACACCCCAGGATGGTGTTGACCCCCACCCCAGGATGGTGTTGACCCCACCCCAGGATGGTGTTGACCCTCACACCCCAGGATGGTGTTGACCCCCACACCCCAGGATGGTGTTGACCCTCACACCCCAGGATGGTGTTGACCCTCACACCCCAGGATGGTGTTGACCCTCACACCCCAGGATGGTGTTGACCCCCACACCCCAGGATGGTGTTGACCCCCACACCCCAGGATGGTGTTGACCACATATCTCAGGATGGTGTTGACCACATACCTCAGGATGGTGTTGACCCCCACCCCAAGATGGTGTTGACCCCCACCCCAGGATGGTGTTGACCACAAACCCCAGGATGGTGTTGACCCCCACTCCCGGATTGTTTGACCACACACCACAGGATGGTTTTAACCCCAAACCCCAGGATGGTGTTGACCCCCACCCCAGGATGGTGTTGACCCCCACCCAAGGATGGTGTTGACCCCTACACCCCAGGATGGTGTTGACCCCCACACGCCAGGAGGGTGTTGACCTCCACACCCCAGGATGGTGTTGACCCTACACCCCAGGGCAGTGTTGACCCCACACACCCCAGGGCAGTGTTGACCCCACACGCACCAGGGCAGTGTTGACCTCACACACCCCAGAACAATGTTGACCTCACACACCCCAGGACAATGTTGACCTCACACACCCCAGGACAATGTTGACCTCACACACCCCAGGACAATGTTGACCTCACACACCCCAGGACAATGTTGACCTCACACACCCCAGGACAATGTTGACCTCACACACCCCAGGTCAATGTTGACCTCACACACCCCAGGACAATGTTGACCTCACACACCCCAGGACAATGTTGACCTCACACACCCTAGGACAATGTTGACCTCACACACCCCAGGACAATGTTGACCTCACACACCCCAGGACAATGTTGACCTCACACACCCCAGGACAATGTTGACCTCACACACCCCAGGACAATGTTGACCTCACACACCCCAGGACAATGTTGACCTCACACACCCCAGGACAATGTTGACCTCACACACCCCAGGACAATGTTGACCTCACACACCCCAGGACAATGTTGACCTCACACACCCCAGGACAATGTTGACCTCACACACCCCAGGACAATGTTGACCTCACACACCCCAGAACAATGTTGACCTCACACACCCCAGGACAATGTTGACCTCACACACCCCAGGACAATGTTGACCTCCACACCCCAGGACAATGTTGACCTCACACACCCCAGGACAATGTTGACCTCACACACCCCAGGACAATGTTGACCTCACACACCCCAGGACAATGTTGACCTCACACACCCCAGGACAATGTTGACCTCACACACCCCAGGACAATGTTGACCTCACACACCCCAGGACAATGTTGACCTCACACACCCCAGGATAATGTTGACCTCACACACCCCAGAACAATGTTGACCTCACACACCCCAGGACAATGTTGACCTCACACACCCCAGGACAATGTTGACCTCACACACCCCAGGACAATGTTGACCACACACACCCCAGGACAATGTTGACCTCACACACCCCAGGACAATGTTGACCTCACACACCCCAGGACAATGTTGACCTCACACACCCCAGGACAATGTTGACCTCACACACCCCAGGACAATGTTGACCTCACACACCCCAGGACAGTGTCGACCCCACTCACCCCAGGACAGTGTTGACCCCCCCCGGACAATGTTGACCCCACACACCGTAGGGCAGTATTGACCCCACACACCGTAGGGCAGTATTGACCCCACACACCTGGATAGTGCTGACCACACATGTCAGTAGTGTTACTGTGAACTGTGTATTATACTTAGTCCCAGCTACTTTATAGATAGGCTCCTTGCTAGCCGTGAAGTCACTAGACTATCACATGTGAGCAGTAGGCCAGAGACCTCGCGGTCAGTTCCCGCTAAGCATAGACTGAACAAGGCAAGGCTCCTGGGCTTCTCCTCAAGACTCCTTTAATTATACGCCTCTAAAACATCCAACGAGTGTATTTCTTATTCCAATATCTCCTTACAAACCCCTCGACACCCATACCCCAGGATGGGGTTGACCCACACCCCAGGATGGTGTTGACCCCCAACCAAGGATGGTGTTGACCCCCAACCCAGGATGGTGTTGACCCCACTCACCCAAGGATGGTGTTGACCCCACACTCAAGGATATTGTTCCATCAAACACCTTAACTTCTGGGAACCCTTGGAAGTACTTGACTTGTACTCACTGGAACGCAGGCGAGAGAGATATCATAATCTACACTTGGAAAATCCTAGAGGGACTGGTCACTAATCTGCACACAGAAATCACTCCCTATGAAAGCAAAAGACTTGACAGGCGATGCAACATACCCCCAGTGAAAAGTAGGGGCGCCACTGGTACACTAAGAGAAAACACAAAGTGTCCGGGGCCCAAGACTGTTCAACAGCCTCCCACCAGCCATAAGTGGAATTACCAGTAGACCTCTGGTTGTCTTCAAGTGGGAGCTGAATAGATAATTAAAATCGGTGCCGGATCAACAGGGATGTGGTTCGTATGTTGGAATACATGCGGCCAACAATAACAGCCTGGTTGATCAGGCCCTGATCCACCGGGAAGCCTGGTCGTGGCCCGGGCTGCGGAGGCGCTGATCCCCGGAATACCCTCCAGGTAAGTAGAAAACTTCAGAAAACTTATTAATCCGTCCTGAATCATAGTTAAATCACAAGAGTTGTAACCTGGTGATTAAATATAACGGATCAAAGCCTCGTCTATAATTTCTTTCCCAAACTAAGAGTTACAGCTGAAGATGTATATATGAATGTATGTATGTATGTATGTATGTATGTATGTATTATAGATGAAAAATATTTGAGTGAGAACAAATACAAAAATACAATGGAGAGAAAAAGACAGAGTATGTATGTATATATATATATATATATATATATATATATATATATATATATATATATATATATATATATATATATATGCAAAAAGATCACAGTAATCAGGTGATATCAAAATATGCAAGACTAAAACAACATAGAACTGGACAAGATTCTAATGCTCTATTTATTCATGTGAGAGACTTTAACCATCCAATTGATTTTCAAAATGCTGAGAAGGTTGTATCAAGCAAGTCCATGGTTGAGAGGAATATAATAGAATCATGTTTCATTAAAAGCAGTTTTGAAAATAATATGAATATTTCTTTTGGTTTATATAAATTGGATTCTTTTATAATTAATAAAATTTGGGAAGAATTTAATGATAAATTGGACTAATCTTAATTCTTGGGAAGAGTTTCAGGTCCTTTCTTATGTTCCTCTTCACAGAGTCGTGCGATGTTACGCTACTGTGAGGTGTTGTCTTTGTTAGTGTGATGTGACTGTGAGGTGTAGTCTTTGTTAGTGTGATGTGACTGTGAGGTGTAGTCTTGCCCCTTATATAAGTCCTCTTGTCATGTTTCCTGTTATAGTTCCTTGATAATGTGAGTAGTCACGAAAGCGCTTGGAATTCCTCTATTTTTTCATAGTGGTTGTCTTGCATATATATATATATATATATATATATATATATATACATATATATATATATATATATATATATATATATATATATATATATATAACACACACACACACACACACTTAAGACCACTTTATGGGATAGGTTTTATGTATACATTTCGGACATCTAAGACAGAAGCAGATTATGAAACAAAGATCTGAGTGTATATACAAAGATCTGAGTGTATATACAAAGATCTGAGTGTATATACAAAGATCTGAATATATACACAAGGATTTGAGTGTATATACAAGGATCTGAGTGTATATACACGGATCTGAGTGCATAAACAAAGATCTGAGTGTATATACAAAGATCTGAATGTATATACAAAGATCTGAATGTATATACAAAGATCTGAATGTATATACAAAGATCCGAGCCTATATACAAAGATCTGATGTATATACAAAAATCTGAGTGTATATACAAAGATTTGAGTGTATATACAAAGATTCGAGTGTATATACAAAGATTCGAGTGTATATACTCAGCACATCCAATAAAGATATCCTGAGTATAAACACTTGTGTCCTTTTCAACATATATTCTGCATTATCATACCTCCAATCTTTATTACAGTGGTAAAGGATAGATTATATCCCTATGTCAAACTGTTCAAAATCGTAAAGAATCTGGTTCTAAATTTGTTTTATTTACACGTACAACGTTTCTATCTGCATCAAAACCCAACACTGATCGATACGTAGTCTCGTAAAAAAAGTGTCGTAGAGCGTTTTTTTTTTAACGAAAAGAGATAGGTACTTACGTCAGCGTTGAAATCCCCATAGAACCGCGTCATAATTGTATTTCAGTAACAACGAACTTATATAGGTAAATATTTTTAAGGTTCATATAACAACTTTCCCATTAAGGAAAGCGATTTTTTTAAATATTGTGAAATGTGAAAATAAAAAACTCAAATTATGAAATATTAAGATTTAGACAAATATTTACCTTAAAATGCAGTTTTGAGGGAGAGAAATATTACAAAAAAACTTGCTTGAAAGTCCATATTACTTAATAAAATTTGTTGTCTTGTTCTGTAATATCTTCATTATTTATTTATACGGCATTGTGAAATTAAATAATGGCCAATAAAAATTGCAATACGGTAACTGGAACATTTCACAACTGGATAAAATGTCACATATGTAACTAATGTGATATTTTATTGTGGCAACGTTTCACTCTCCAGGAGCTTTGTCAGGTTTTTACTTAACGGCTTGACAGAATTCAAGGAGAACGAAACGTTGCCACAATAAAACGTCACATTAGTTGCATATTGTCAGTAATTCTACCATTATTACTAATTCACGACTAACGCATATTTGAGAGAAGAAACTTTACACGACGTTTCGATCCATCATGAACCAATTCAACTGAGGAAGAAAACCAGAAGACCCGTTGGTTCTCCGTTCATTGAAGGCGAAATTGCAAACCTGGAGAATGTGCAGAGAACTCTCACCGTTTACATAAATTCACACCTTGGAAAGTAGGAGAGAAAGATACATTATAATCTACACATTGAAATTTTAGAGGGATTAGTCCCAAATGTACACATGCAAATCGTTCTCTACGAAAGTAAGAGGCTCGGAAGATAGTGCAAAATACCCAATAAAAGCATAGTTGTAATAAGTACACTAAGAAAAACCTCAATAAGTGTTAGAGGACCAAGACTTTCAACACCTCTATTTATAATGGGGACTATCCAACTTGCTGTCTTTTGGAGAGAACATGATCAGTTCCTCAAGTCAGTTCCTTGGTGTATACATTGGACGTCGTGAAGATAGCACCAACAGCCTGGTTGATAAGCCATTCACGGGAGGCCTGGTCTGGGACTTGGGCTGCTGAGACGTTTACCCTCGAAACACTATCCAGGCAAACTCAGGACAGCTAAGCAAAGAGAAAGTTATAAGACAGTTCGGGTTACGACAATACCAGAAACCAGGTCAAGTGTGTATACACACCCCACACTTAATAGGAAATTTAAGACAACACCCTAAGTATCGTGTCTTAAGTGTATATTGTTTGTGTATTATTTGCGAAATGTTCCAGCTACGGTGACGTCACTTGTATTTGAAGTCAGAAAAATTATTTACATGATAATATTTCAGTTTTCTTAAGGGAAAAGGAAGCCAAAATCTTTGTATGGCCCATTTAAATGTTCACGCAAAAGACCCAATCTGTATAACAAATGAAAAACATGTGCAAGGAATGGTATCTTTAAAGATACACAGGTGTTGCACATATGTCTTATTTATCAACTTGTCGATATTGTATACCATAAATAATATAATCCTAACCTTTATGGCAGGTTACGACATTTTATTTTAAAAAATAATATGCTAAAAATCGGAGCAAATATCCTAAATTTGCTTGAATATTAAATCTGCGAATAATTTATATCTAAATGTACATGACAAAAATACCTGAGCTCAAAAAGAGCTTTATCAAACACCAAGAAATGTATGTCTCCCTGCGTGTATATATATGCCGAGTGCTTAGTTTAATCCCTAGTTTAAGGTATTTTTGATTGGTGGTAAAAAGGTAACATGAAGCCTTACTCAAGTTATAAAGAAAAAATGTCAATTACTCTTTACATACTTCATGTAATCAGGTAACAACTGGCGGTGAGGACCTTACACAAATAACCCCCAGCCGATGCATTCACTTATTGAGGCCTGGTCGTGGACGGGCCGCGGGGGCGTCGATCCCCGGAATACCCTCCAGGTAGACTCCAGGTGGTAGACGGAAGCCCTTATGGTCATGTGACCTGGGTTGTTGTATCACTGAGAGCTAGTGACACTAGTGAATATGAGAGAGGGGATCACTGAGAGCTAGTGACACTGCTGAATATGAGAGAGGGTATCACTGAGAGCTAGTGACACTGGTGAATATGAGAGAGGGGATCACTGAGAGCTAGTGACACTGCTGAATATGAGAGGGGATCACTGAGAGCTAGTGACACTGGTGAATATGAGAGAGGGCATCACTGAGAGCTAGTGACACTGGTGAATATGAGAGAGGGGATCACTGAGAGCTAGTGACACTGGAGAATATGAGAGGGTCTGAACTGACATGTGAATGGTCCTAGGCGTTTTGATTGAGAGGATCGTGAGTTCAGAAACTGCTGACAAGCACAGGATGCTTCAGTGCATGGTGTGTCAGAGAAGGTCACTGGCTATGACACTAGTGTTCAGTGCAGGTGTGTCACTGCTGCTGGAACACAGTGCTTAGGCAGGGTCACTGAGCATGACTGTGAAATCAAGTTCTTGCAGTGCATGTGATAGTCAGGAAGCTGAATGTGAAACGTGCTTCGTTAGTTGATAGTGTGTGTCAGCAAGCTGCTGACAACACAGGGCTTCAGTGCAGTGTGTGTACTGAACTGGAACAAGTGCTTCTATGAGCGAGTGTCGTTGCAGACATGCTAATTAGCCAACACGGGTGGGCTTCAGTGCAGGTGTGTCAGCATACTGCCAGACCAGTGCTAGTCATGGTGCCAGCTGCTGGCAAACAGTCTCCAGTGCAGTATTTGTCAGGAAGCTGCTGGCACCACGTGCTTCAAGTGCAGTTTGGTTGCTAGCAACTGAGAACTACCCTTCCTCTCAGAGCCATCGCATGCGTTAGGAGACAACTAAAATGCCGGGAGCAAGGGGCTAGTAACCCCATCTCCTGTATAAATTAAATGTAAAAAGAAAAACTTACGTTTTTTTAAAGTCACTGTCTCGGTGGGAGATGACCGATGTGTTAAGAAAAAAATCAGGCAGGAGAGCGAACGTTTTGATAAACGAAAAGGACACAAGTGCACTAATGTGACATTTTATTATGGCAACGTTTCGCTCTCCAGGAGCTTTATCAAGCTGGAGAGTGAAACGTTGCCACAATAAAATGTCACATTAGTTGCACTTGGGTCATTTTACCTAACATATTGTCGGTAATTCTACCAACATGAATACAACGTGTTCTACATTCTTAACATATTGGCTCCTTATCATTTACTGTTAGATGCTGTGTATTAAGATCCTATGTAAAACTTACTGCACCAACACAGGGTATAGTGTACAATACACAGATAACCCGCACATAGCAGAAAAAAAGCTTATGGAGACGTTTCGGTCCGTCTTGGACCATTGACAAGTCACACTAACACGAAGGGAAGGGAGCCAGTTTATGTAAGAGAGGAGGAGAGTGACAGGACAAAGAGAGGAAGAAGGAAGGCAGTAGAATGTAGACCCTGACTGTATTGTAACATGTATGGCAGCAACAGGGATAAATGGTGAGCCAAAAAGTTTGTAATAACCTTTCCACATCAGTTTTAGTTTTATGGATAAATTGGTACTACTGTAGTAGTTTTACCTGGAAAAATTAATATATGCTTGTTGACCTCTTTGTAGACACATGGTTCAGAGAACCGACATGCTGATAAATTAGACACATGTGCAACATTTGGGTATCTTTATTGAGGAAACGTTTCGCCACACAGTGGCTTCATCAGTCCTATACAAAGGAGAATGAAGATCAGGAGTCTGAGGTAATCAGTCCCTCAGCCTGGAGTCGATGAAATCAGTCCATCAGTCTTGTGGCTGGTCGTTCCAGAATACGTTGTGTTTCATACTTGAAATGCGCAATAACTGAGGAGGAAAAGTCCAGCTAAACTATCGAAGATAAAGCGGCGCTCTTCTGAGCGCTCAATTTCGCAAACCCAATACACTATGAAGATCTCTGTTAGAACGCCACACTTGACTTCTCTGTCAAAGTGAGAAAATAAGTGTAAAAAATCATCTTTATTTGCAAATTTTCTGCGGATTTTTATTTTCTTTAATTAGAACTCACACTTGAGAAGTGTATAAAGTCAATATTATTTTCATTGTATTACCGTCTTCAAGCAGTGCAAGTCAACATTGCAGTGTTGCGTCCCCAGTGGAAGTATATAACACTGATTGACTACTAGGAGATTCTAGGCTAAATCTTCATCATGGGGCTTTCACAACCATTGTACAAATATATTCCATTGTCTCTTAAATCCTTCTAAGATTTCTTAAATAAATACGGAGGCCTTCAAACTCATATACAGTGTGACCCAAAAGTCTGGACACAGACGAAAATGCATTTTTGTAATAATTATTCAGTGATTTTAATGATGCAAAGTTAAACGCGCTTTGCAAGATTCACATGAACGCAATGCAGTAACTCCGGTAACAGCGGGGAAAAAAGAATGTTAGTAATACACCCTGTGTTCAGACTTTTGGGTCACCCTGTACATCGACAGGTGAATGTCGATGTATACAGATCTTTTTAACTCTTTTTAACTATATATAGTGAGAGGATAATTTAATTCCTTTTTCAGGGATTAAAATGTCCTTGACCAGGTTATTTCCAGCCTTAATGACACTCTTGTAGTCGTCAGACTCTAATCACAATTATCCAACCATCCGGTAAGGAATTGTAAGGCAGATGGGAAGATATGTCCCTCTTGTAAGGAACCATGACTAAAGGGCGAGAGGCTAGCCAGGTATCCAGATCAATCAATTAACTTGTGGCCAATAAGCGAGTGGAACCAAAACAAGTGTCGCCCATCTGAGGGATCACCCACACAAACAATGGAGACGCACCAGCGCACGACCACACCAAACACCCCCACCCCCCTCAATATTACCATACTCTTTTAATATTTTATAATATTCATTAATATTTGTTCATTTATATTCTCTGCCTCAAACTAATAATTATGTGCTCTCTGGAGCGGAGGAGGTCCATGATAATATGTACGTAAAGGTAACTTAGTGACCTAGCCCCTAAGAGAGATGTGGGAGACAATGTAAAATATACTCAGGGAAAAGCCGGGCTCAATATTAGAAAAATTAGACACGTTTCGCCACACAGGTAAATCGGAAGCTGCCATAGTGAAGAGCTCTGTTCCACAAGGCACAGTACTCGCCCCTATCCTGTTCCTGATCCTCATATCAGACATAGATGTAAACCATAGCACTGTATCATCTTTTGCAGACGATACTAAGATCTGCATGAGAGTGTCATCCATTGAGGACACGGCGAATCTCCAAGAAGATATAAACCAAGTTTTCCAATGGGCAACAGAGAACAATATGATGTTCAATGAAGACAAATTCCAACTACTCCGTTATGGAAAACTGGAGGAAATAATAACTAGAACTGAGTATACTACAAACTCTAATCACACAATTGAGCGGAAAAGTAATGTGAAGGACCTGGGAGTGGTAATGTCTGAGGATCTCACCTTCAAGGACCACAACAATGCCACTATCACATCTGCGAGGAAACTGATAGGATGGATAATGAGAACATTCAAGACAAGAGATGCCAAGCCAATGATGATCCTTTTTAAATCACTTGTTCTCTCTAGGCTAGAATACTGCTGTACATTAACATCTCCATTCAAGGCAGGTGAAATTGCAGATCTAGAGAATATACAGAGAACCTTTACTGCACGTATAAGTTCCATCAAACCCCTTAACTACTTGGAACGCTTGGAAGCACTTGACTTGTACTCACTGGAGCGCAGGCGAGAGAGATGCATCATAATCTACACCTGGAAGATCGTGGAGGGACTGGTCCCTAATCTACACACAGAAATCCCTCCCTACGAAAGTAAAAGACTTGGCAGGCGATGCAACATACCCCCAGTGAAAAGTAAGAGCGCCATTAGGACACCAACAGAAAACACAATAAGTGTCCGGGGCCCAAGACTGTTCAACAGCCTCCCACCAGCCATAAGGGGAATTACCAACAGACCCCTGGTTGTCTTCAAGAGGGAGCTGGACAGATACCTAAAGTCACTGCCAGATCAGCCGGGTTGTGGTTCGTACGTTGGACAGAGTGCGGCCAGCAGTAACAGCCTGGTTGATCAGGTCCTAATCCACCATGAGGCCTGGTCATGGACCGGGCCGCTGGGACGTTGATCCCCGGAATACCCTCCAGGTAGACTTCAGGTAGACAGTAGCTTCATCAGTCCATATAAAAGAGAATGGTGAAGAACAAGAGGAGTTTGAGGTAATCAGTCCCTCAGCCTTGAGTCGATGTAATCTTAGTATGGACTGATGAAGCCACTGTGTGGCAAAACGTTTCCTCAATAAAGATACGCAAGTGTTGCATATGTGTCTAATTTATCAACTTGTCGGTTCTCTGAACCATTCATCTTCAATATTACAACTCTGCATCAACGTCCGTGAACCTAGACGTTTATAATCTGGTTTATTGATGTTGCTATTGTTGTTTTGAGTAGAGTTGTTTTGCTGTTGTTGTTTTGAGTAGTGTTGTGTTGCTATTGTTGGTGGTATCGTTGCTGTTTTCTTAAATTCACGGTGAAGCGCTTAACACGTGGGGGTTGGTCATGCAGAGCACGGCCTATGGGAGGCATCGAAATTTCACCCCAGGAAAGGGAGAAGAGCTGCCGCTGCTTGGATCAAGAACCTTGCACCAGCTTCTAGACATTCCATCATGGAAAGTGGAAGCAGACGAACGTGCAATACCCTATGAATGTTTTTATAATTAGTGTCGGAGTGGCTGGATGTTGCTTAGTGGTGGCAGTCGTGTAGGAACACTGAACATTCGTGACACTTGCTATATTAGTAACTTAAGAATGAAACTAAACACCTATATAATATATGAAGAAGAAGAAGAAGAAGAAGAAGAAGAAGAAGAAGAAGAAGAAGAAGAAGAAGAAGAAGAAGAAGAAGAAGAAGAAGAAGAAGAAGAAGAAGAAGAAGAAGAAGAAGAAGAAGAAGAAGAAGAAGAAGAAGAAGAAGAAGAAGAAGAAGAAGAAGAAGAAGAAGAAGAAGAAGAAGAAGAAGAAGAAGAAGAAGAAAGAAAGAAGAAGAAAAGAAGAAGAAGAAGAAGAAGAAGAAGAAGAAGAAGAAGAAGAAGAAGAAGAAGAAGAAGAAGAAGAAGAAGAAGAAGAAGAAGAAGAAGAAGAAGAAGAAGAAGAAGAAGAAGAA
Organism: Cherax destructor; assembly: GCA_009830355.1. NCBI lineage: Eukaryota > Metazoa > Arthropoda > Malacostraca > Decapoda > Parastacidae > Cherax > Cherax destructor. The sequence continues at coordinate 65,590 of WNWK01003773.1, forward strand.
GAAGAAGAAGATAAGAATGGAGGAATAATACAGCAGACCTACTGACCCACAAAGCCACCCCTTCCCACCCACCCATCTTTCCAACCCTTTCCCAAAGATACCCAAAAAGAAGAACGACAACACCAACAAAAAAAATACCAAAATCTGCAGCAGCAACGTCAACAACAACAAAAGTTGCAGCAGCAGTATCAATAGCAGCAGCATCAACAGCAGCAGCAACAACAGCAACAGCATCAACAACAGCAGCAGCATCAACAACAGCAGCAGCATCAACAGAAGCAGCAGCAGCATCAACAGCAGCAGCAGCAACAACAGCAGCAGCATCAACATCAGCAGTATCAACATCAGCAGTATCAACATCAGCAGCATCAACAGCAGCAGCATCAACAACAGCAGGAGCATCCACAACAGCAACTACAACAGGGTAAATCATTTGAAAAACAGTTTTCGTTATCATCATCGCCATCATCACCATCATTGACATCACCATCAACATCATCGTCATTACCATCATCATCGTCATTACCATCATCATCATCATCATCATCATCACCATCATAATCTCAGCATCACCATCAACACGGTCGGTGTGTGAGAATCAGCGCGGCTTCACCGGCCTTCCCCAGTCATTAGTTCCGCGTATTATTGTTTTCTCAGTCCCCGGGACTCCGCTTTATAGAAACAGCTTTTGTCAAGGATGTCAAGGGTGTGACGCTCTGGCGCGGGTGTGACGCTCTGGCGCGGGTGTGACGCTCTGCGCCCCAGGTAACATAGAAGGGACTGCCCACTCTCCTGAGACCCCGATGCTGACATTGTAAGACTCACAGCAACCAGAAACAGGTAACCTCGGTTACCTGTATTCGCTTCCGGGGGATCAGTCCCCCCACGACCAGGGCTTTTGAATAACTCTCCCTTCCCTCATTAGATCATTAAAGACACCCAGGTGTTCCAGACGAATTTTTCATCTCCTCCCCTGTTGGTTACAGAGTTATAACTGGCCACACACAGAAGACTTCTCTTTGTAACTAGTTAATGGTCTATGTCAGACCGAAAAGTCGCCATAAGTTTTAGTTCCAAATGTTCGGGTTATTTGTGTATTGTTTTAGTCACGGTATTATCTTTCAATTCTTTAAAACATCTGTTAGAATAGGAATACCAACGAACTGTATAGCTACGACAGGTGATAAATGGATTGAAAACCGACAACTTGAAGAATTGAGACACTTATGCAACATATGGGAATGTTTATTGAAGAAACGTTTCGCCACACAGTGGCTTCATCAGTCCAATACAAAGCGGGAAGGTATAAGGAGAGGAGGAGTTTTGAGGCAATCAGTCCCTCAGCCTGAAATCGATGTGTTCAGTCCTACAAGAGTGATGTACTGAACACATCGATTCCAGACTGAAGGACTGATTACCTCATCTTTTGTATATAGTTCAACTGTCTTCCAATCGTATCCTTGAATCTGTATTGATAAAGCCGCTGGAGGGTGAAACGTCTACAATAAAGATACCCAGATGTTGCACATGTGTCTAATTTTCATCTTGTCGGTATTTTATACCATTTTCAACATTTACACACTCCGACACACTGGGAGCCACTGCTGGGTCACCACATGAAGACCCGGGCCAGGACCCGTCTTGGCAAACTTACATGAACATGGTATGCAGGTGTGGATGGTGTGCAGCTTCCTGAGGTCACTTTCCCTGCGGTCCAGTCCCAGACCAGGACTCCTGGTTGCTGGCATGGTCAATCAAGCTGTGCCCGCAGCTCACAGCCTAGTAAATGCACCACAATCTGGACAATCACGAGCGGTTATGAGGAATCTGTAGAGTTTCCTCTTGATACAGCTAAGTGGTTTGTTGATAATCCCACTTAGGCATGAAATAAGAGTTGTGATCCCTTAACACAGTGAGTTATCTCTAAAGGGAAACTGTAGATGTGGGTTGGGAGTGAAAAGATAAGGTGAAGGTAATAATGTTTGTAAAATTATTAGTTTTGACAAAGCTCCTGGAGAGTGAAAGGTTACCACAATAAAATGTCGCATTAGTTGCACTTGTGTTCTTTTGCCTACCCCAAGGTGAAGGCAGTACAGAGGGAGGTGGAAGTGTAGTTGTAGTGGAGAGGGTAAAGATAAAGGCTGGATTGAAGAAAGAGGGTGAAACTGTGCGTGGAGTGAAGATGTGGATTGTGAAAAGGTGTGGGCGGAATAGTAGAGATAGGGTGGAGGGGGGAACGCAGCGAAACAGGGAGAGGGGGGTGAGAGGGGGACATTTATCCACGAAAACATCGTCCAGGTATCAGGTATGTGAGCGTGGTGGTGTGGGCGGTGTTGGGGAGGGATGGGTGGCGAAAGGAGAGGCGGAGAAGTAGGCAGGGTGGAGATGTGGGAAGTGTGGGCAGGGAGAACATGTGGGATGGGTGGAGGTGTTAGGGAGGTGAAGGCAGAGATGTAGAGTTGTGGAAGTCGGTGGAGGGAGACGTGGTGAATACGAAGGAAAGACAGTGGGGCAAGGTGAAAGAAAGGTGGTGTGGGCGGAGTGAAGAAGGGAGGGGTGGAAGTGTGGTTGGGGTGGGGAAGGTGTGGCCCCTGACTGTGGTGAAAATTAATGACAGTGGTCTTAACATGCCAGTGACCGCGAGCTGGCTCCCAGACCTTCCTGAGCAGCTAGCAAGCCTCCCAAGCATTAAACATTTTACTTGGATTGAATTATTCCAGCCAAGGTATTGTTAGTTGTGCACTGTTCCATCCACAGTATTGTGCGTTAGTTGTGCACTGTTCCATCCACAGTATCGTGAGTTGTGCACTGTTCCATCCACAGTATTGTGGGACAATTGAAATTTTTTTTTGTCACGGTATTGAGGATTATTTGTGAAATGCTCCAGTCACAGACCTAAATGGAAATAAGTCAAGGACCCCAGTGGAAATAGGTCAAGGACTCCAATGGAAATAAGTCAAGGACTCCAATGGAAATAGATCAAGGACTCAATGGAAATAAGTCAAGGACTCCAATGGAAATAAGTCAAGGACTCCAATGGAAATAAGTCAAGGACTTCAATGGAAATAAGTCAAGGACTTCAATGGAAATAAGTCAAGGACTTCAATGGAAATAAGTCAATGATTCCAATGGATATAAGTCAAGGACTCCAATAGATATAAGTCAAGGACTCCAATGGAAATAAGTCAAGGACTCCAATGGAAATAAGTCAAGGACTCCAATGGAAATAAGTCAAGGACTCCAATGGAAATAAGTCAAAGACTCCAATGGAAATAAGTCAAAGACTCCAATGGAAATAAGTCAAGGACTCCAATGGAAATAAGTCAAGTATCCCAATGAAAATAAGTCAAAGACTCCAATGGAAATAAGTCAAAGACCAATGGAAATAAGTCAAAGACTCAATGGAATAGGCAAGGACTCCAATGAAATAGTCATATCCCAATGAAAATAAGTACTGTCTGATTTTTGGGTTATCTTAGTTAACACATGATAATTTACTTATGTCCTGTCAAAACTACTTAACGGAATTTTTAGTTCTGAATTTTTCCATTCACGATATTGGAGGTAAGTTGTGAACTGCTCCAGCGACGGTATTGGAGGTAAGTTGTGAATTGTTCCAGCCACGGTATTGGAGGTAAGTTGTGAATTGTTCCAGCCACGGTATTGGAGGTAAGTTGTGAATTGTTCCAGCCACGATTAGTGCTCAGCGAGACATCTTGACCCACAGCCACCAGGATCGCCAAGTAGCATTCCAGAGTCCCAAGAAAATAACAATATTCCTGACCGATCTTCACTTAACTGATTTTTATCCCCTCCGGAAACCGCCTCTGTAAGTCACCGCCAAGTGAGCATTAATTACCATAAATTCCTGAGATACCGCCTGGTACACCGGGAGTCTTCGCGATGTCAGGAAGATTTCACAGGGAGTTGCCATCAGTCTGGCTCTATTGTGTCCGAACAATGAATAAGAATTTTCCCGAGAAGGATCCGGTGAAAGGGGAGGCAAGGGAGAAGTAGGGAGGCTGTGAGAAAAGGGAAGAGAGAGAGAATAGGAGAAAAGGGAGGCTAGAGGAAAGAAGAGAGGATGATAATAAGAGGAGACAGAAAATGGGTGAAAAGGGAAGCTAGAGGAAAGCAGAGGGATAGAGAATAAGAAAATGAAACTGAAAACAGGGAATAAACGAGCTGAGAATAAATGATGAATATATTAACTAATATGCGACTGGCTGGACGATAAACAAGGAAGACACAAGTTAATGGTTATTTGATGAGATTATTTATGGTGGTTTACCTTGCGTCGACTCCATGGTTACCACCCCAGAGCTCGGTCCCATACCAGGCTTTCCAGTTGCTGGCATGATCGACCAGGCTGTTGGTGCCAGCCAGACGCAGTCCTGCGCATGCACTACTGCCTGGCTGATCAGTAATTGACTTGATGAACTTATCACGTTTCCAATGGAAATAAGTCAAGAACGCCAATGGAAATAAGTAGAGGACCCTAATGGAAATAAGTCAGGGACCACAATAGAAGTAAGTCAGGGACCACAATGGAAATAAGTCAGGGACCACAATGGAAATAAGTTAGGGACCACAATGGAAATAAGTTAGGGACCACAATGGAAATAAGTCAGGGACCACAATGGAAATAAGTCAGGGACCACAATGGAAATAAGTCAGGGACCACAATGGAAATAAGTCAGGGACCACAATGGAAGTAAGGGACCACAATGGAAATAAGTTAGGGACCACAATGGAAATAAGTCAGGGACCACAATGGAAGTAAGTCAGGGACCACAATGGAAGTAAGTCAGGGACCACAATGGAAATAAGTTAGGGACCACAATGGAAATAAGTTAGGGACCACAATGGAAATAAGTCAGGGACCACAATTATAATAATATTAATAATAATAATATCTTTATTTACTACAAGTACATGTACAAGGTATACAGACCATAGCTGACATCAATGACATACTACTGTATAGAAAGCCGCTTGTTATGCTGAGCATTTCCCGCAAATTAGGTCATTTTGTCCCAGGATGCGACCCACACCAGTCCACTAACACCCAGGTACCCATTTTACTGATGGGTGAACATGGACAACAGGTGTCTTATGGAAACACATAATGTTTTCCATCCGTACCAGGAATTCGATCCCCGGGCCTCAGTGTGTGAGCTAAGTGCGCGAGCAATCGAGCTACGGGGACACAGAGGTTTTCACCCTAATGGGTGTTGAGAAGTCGAGAACCTCGTACACTAATCGAGTTCTCTCTCAGTGCACTCAAAATGCCTATGCTTTTTATTTAAGGCACTTTGCACGGTCTGTCAAATCTCTTGCTTTCGTATGGAGTAATTTCAGTGTGTAGGTTCAGAATCGACACCTCCAGGATTTTCCAGCGTAAATTACATGTTTTGTCGCCTACGTTAATAATAATAATAATAATAATAAAAATAATAATAATAATAATTGTAATAATAATAAGTACATGTACAAGGTATACAGACCATAGGTGATTTCAGTGACATACTACTATATAGAAAGCCCCTTGTTATGCAGAGCATTTCCCGCAAATTGGGTCAGTTTTGTCCCAGGATGCGACCCACACCAGTCCACTAACACCCTTGTACTTATTTTACTGCTAGGTGAACATGGACAGTAGGTGTCTTAAGGAAACACGTCCTAATGTTTCCATCCGTACCGGGGATCGAACCATGGACCTCAATGTGAGTTGAGTGCGCTACCAATCGAGCTACGGGACACGAAACACGGAACTTAAGTGGTTTCCAGATCAGGTGGCCGGGTCGCCTCATGGACAAGACCTAAGCCGGGACTACGCCGGCGAACCAAACAAGATCAGGTGGCAGTGGTTGGATATATGATGTTTTTGAGTATATCCACATGTTGCAGTGGGCGAATTATTAACTGCATAAGATATTCATTTATAAAATGGCTGAAATATCTTAGAGACGCAATTTCACCTTAGTGGGTACACAGAAAACTAGTTTCTCACAGACTGAGGCGCGGATGCACAGTCGCTGATGCACAGGCGCGGGTGCACAGGCGCGGATGCACAGGCGCGGATGCACAGGCGCGGATGCACAGGCGCGGATGCACAGGCGCGGGTGCACAGGCGCGGATGCACAGGCGCGGGTGCACAGGCGCGGGTGCACACTAAAATAGCCGTTCATAGGAAGACTTGCGGGTGCACAACAAACTAGCTACTTACAGGATGAGCTGTGGCTACAATAATCTAGCCGCTCACAAGCTGCGTTTCAGGTGAACAATGAATTATCAGCGCAGACTACCTACCTACATGGAGTCTACCTGGAGGGCATTCAGGGGATCAACGCCCCCGCGGCCCTGTCCATGACCAGGCCTCCAGGTGGATCAAGGCCTGATCAACGAGGTTGTTACTGTCGGCCGAACGTAGTCCAACTTACGAACCACAACCCGGCTGATCCGACACCGACTTTACGTATCTAAAAAGACATTTGCCTCACTTAAGAACATAAGAACATAAGAAAGGAGGAACACTGCAGCAGGCCTCTTGGCCCATACTAGGCAGGTCCTTCACAATCCATCCCACTAACAGAATAATTGCCAAACCTAATTTTCAATTCTACCCAAGAAATAAGCTTTGAAGATTCTATTAACTCAAGTGCGAGTCCCACTCAAATCCAACCCCTCTCACTCATGAATTTATCCAACCTAAATTTGAAACTACCCAAGGTCCTAGCTTCAATGACCCTACTAGGCAGACTGTTCCACTCATCAACTACCCTATTTCCAAACCAATATTTTCCTATATCCTTTCTAAATCTAAACTTATCCAATTTGAATCCATTATTGCGGGTTCTCTCTTGGAGAGATATCCTCAACACCTTATTTATATCCCCCTTATTAATACCCATCTTCCACTTATATACCTCGATCATGTCTCCCTCATTCTACGTCTTACAAGTGAATGTAATTTTAGGGTCTTCAATCTTTCTTCGTAAGGAAGATTTCTAATGCTATGTATTAATTTAGTCATTCTACGCTGAATGTTTTCTAACGAATTTATGTCCATTCTGTAATATGGAGACCAGAACTGAGCTGCGTAATCTAGGTGAGGCCTTACTAATGATGTATAAAGCTGTAATATAACCTCTGGACTTCTGTTGCTAACACTTCTTGATATAAATCCCAGTAATCTATTTGCCTTATTACGTACGCTTAGGCATTGCTGTCTTGGTTTAAGGTTGCTGCTTACCATCACCCCCAAGTCCTTCTCGCAATCTGTATGGCTAAGTTCTACGTTATTTAACTTATAAGTGCTTGGGTTATGGACACTCCCGAGCTTCAGAACCTTGCATTTATCTACATTGAACTGCATCTGCCACTTTTCTGACCACGAATTAAGTTTGTCTAAATCTTCCTGAAGTTCTATGACATCTATGTTTGAATCAATTATCCTACCTATCTTCGTGTCGTCGGCGAATTTGCTCATATCACTAGTAATTCCCCTCATCAAGGTCATTGATATATATTATAAATAACAATGGGCCTAAGACTGATCCCTGTGGAACACCACTTGTTACAAGTCCCCATTCGGATTTAACCCCATTTATGCACACTCTCTGCTTCCTATTGGTGAGCCATGACTCGATCCATGACAGCACTTTTCCCCCAATGCCATGAGCTGCCACTTTCTTTAACAGTCTCTGGTGCGGTACTCTATCAAAAGCCTTACTAAAGTCTAAATAAACAATATCGAATTCTTTATCGTGATCAACAGCCTCAAAAGCTTTACTGAAGAAGGTTAATAAATTAGATAGGCAGGAACGGCCCCTCGTGAATCCATGCTGGGTATCATTAATCAAATTATGGTTATCTAGATGGTTCTAATAATATCAGCTATAATTGACTCTAGTAATTTGCCTACAATTGAGGTCAGGCTTATTGGGCGGTAGTTTGACGGTAGTGACTTGTCCCCTGCTTTAAAAATAGGAATTACATTAGCCATCTTCCACATATCAGACACTACACCTGTTTGAAGAGATAAATTAAAAATGTTAGATATTGGTTCACAGAGTTCCATTTTGCATTCCTTAAGAACCCTTGCAAAAAGCTCATCAGGACCCGGCGATTTATTTTGTTTCAGTCGGTCCAGCTGTTTCAAAAATCATTCGTCCCGTACAAATGACCATAGCCAGTAGGCCTGCTGCAGTGCTCATTCTTTCTTATGTACTTGTTTAGCTATATGGCCACATATATTTCATAAGAGTTGAGCTAGGTCCTGTGGATTACGCGCTGGCCTGGAGTTTGCGATTCTCTTGCCGCGAGTTCAATCCCCACCCGTACCGTGGTTTGAGTTAACAGGTTCTGGGTTATTATTTTTATAATCAAAACTAAGTGCTAAACCCCCCAAAAAATAGTTCCAGGAACATTGTTCTACGCTCTCGTCTCTGGTCACCAGGTGGTCCGTCGAGTTCTCTGTCGACAGCGTCTGTATGTAGAAGGTGGTCAGCCTGGTTCGTTCCGGAGCGTAGCTCTGAAAAGAGTGGCTTAAGTAGCCTCTGTTTACCAGGATCCGTCGGGGAGCTACGGTCCATCACTGACAACCTTCGGGAGTTACGGTCCATCATTGACAACTCTCGGGGAACTACGGTCTATCACTGACAACCCTCGGGAAACTACAGTTCATCTTTTACATCCTTCGGGAATCCACGGTCCACCATTAACATCCTTCGGGAATCCACGGTCGGTCCACCATTAACATCATTCAGGAATCCACGATCCACCATTAGCATCCTTCGGGAGTTACGGTCCACCATTAACATCCTTCGGGAGTTACGGTCCACCATTAGCATCCTTCAGGAGTTACGGTCCACCATTAACATCCTTCGGGAGTTACGGTCCACCATTAACATCCTTCGGGAGTTACGGTCCACCATTAACATCCTTCGGGAGATACGGTCCACCATTAACATCCTTCGGGAGTTACGGTCCATCATTAACATCCATCGGGAGTTACGGTCCACCATTAACATCCTTCGGGAGTTACGGTCCACCATTAACATCTTTCGGGAGTTACGGTCCACCATTAACATCCTTCGGGAATCCACTGTCCACTATTATCATCCATCGGGAGTTACGGTGTATCATTAACATCCCTCGGGAGTTACGGTCTATCATTAGCATCCTTCGGTAGTTACGGTTTACCATTAACATCCTTCGGGAGTTACGGTCCACCATTAACATCCTTCGGGAGTTACGGTCCACCATTAACCCTTTCGGGTTTGGTCTACTAGTACGTCTTACGCACTGGGGTTATTGACGTCTAGTACGCCTAAATTCTAGCGCCCTCAAATCAAGCAGAAACAGGCTGTTAGGCCTAGATGTGATAGAATGAGTTAGTGCGGTCAGTGTGCGCAGTATAAAAATTCCTGCACCACACAGTGCATAATGAGGAAAAACTCTGACCGTGTTTTTGGTTTAAAACACGACTTTACAGTCTATTTTCGTATGGTATTTATTGTTGTATTCTCGTTTTCTTGTTTTTATTTGATAGAATGGAAGATATATTACAGAAATAGAGATGATTTTGATTGGTTTGACAATAACAAGTACCTTGAAATTGAGCTCAAAGTAGCGAAAATGTTCGATTTTTGACGATGTTCAAGAGTAAACAAATCACACCATGCGTCCAATACACATCAACTGGCGAGTCTAATATTCATGCACAAGTGCTCTGATATTATTTATACCATTTTACAATGATGCAGTTGTATACATACCAATAAATCTTCTATTTTTTTGTGAGAATAAAAATTCAAAATGGAAAGCAAAAGTAATGTAAGAGGGGCCTGGAGACGTAACTAATGAAAAGAGAAGATGTTATTTTAGTGCCAGGAATGTCTGTCTTGTTTATTATGGATCCTATTTTGAAATTGGCATCGTTTGAAATTTGTGTGAAATTGGCCAAATTGCCATTTTATGACCACTATTTTGGGTAGTTGAAATTGGTAAATAGGCAGTTTCTTGTACTCAATCGATAGAAGAAATGGAGTTCTAGCGAAATAGCTATAATTTTAGTAGACTGAAACATTCGAATTTGCCGAAAATAGGGCTCAAAGTGGGCGAAATCGCCGATGCGTAAGTGTCATGGCTACCGCTAACTTCGCGAAAGCATAATTCCGTTAGTTTGCGATCAAATTTCATAATTTTTGTGGCGTTATGATCGGAAAAAGATTCTCTATCATTCCATAAGAAAAAATATTTTTTTTTTTTTTTTTAAATTCGTGGACCCTGAGAACGAGTTTCAGAGACCCCCCTTGGACCCCCAAAGGGTTAACACCCTTCGGGAGTTACGGTCCACCATTAACATCCTTCGGGAGTTACGGTCCACCATTAACACCCTTCGGGAGTTACAGTCCACCATTAACATCCATCGAAAGTTACGGTCCGCCATTAACATCCTTCAGGAGTTACGGTCCACCATTAACATCCTTCGGGAGTCACGGTCCACCATTAACATCCTTCGGGGATCCACTGTCCACTATTATCATCCATCGGGAGTTACGGTGTATTACTAACATCCCTCGGGAGTTACGGTCCACCATTAACATCCTTCGGGAGTTACGGTCCACCATTAACATCTTTCGGGAGTTACGGTCCACCATTAACATCCTTCGGGAGTTACGGTCTACCATTAACATCCTTCGGGAGTTACGGTCCACCATTAACACCCTTCGGGAGTTACGGTCCACCATTAACACCCTTCGGGAGTTACGGTCCGCCATTAACATCCTTCGGGAGTTACGGTCCGCCATTAACATCCTTCGGGAGTTACGGTCCGCCATTAACATCCTTCGGGAGTTACGGTCCGCCATTAACACCCTTCGGGAGTTACGGTCCGCCATTAACATCCTTCGGGAGTTACGGTCCACCATTAACACCCTTCGGGAGTTACAGTCCACCATTAACATCCTTCTTGAGTTACGGTCCGCCATTAACATCCTTCGGGAGTTACGGTCCGCCATTAACATCCTTCGGGAGTTACGGTCCGCCATTAACATCTCTCGTGAGTTACTGTCCGCCATTAACATCCTTCGGGAGTTACGGTCCACCATTAACATCCTTCGGGAGTTACGGTCATTAATGACAACTTAAAAATAATCGAAATCGCAGCCAGAGGATCAGAACTACTAAGCATTCACAAATAATTACATCTACCTGGAAGCGCTAAACCTATAGGGGGTCACGCAGTGCCTAGGGAATAGGTACTACTCAGGTTGTGACTCGACTCTTAAGTAACTCCAGTTCCTTGAATCAAGAGCAATGCACCTGCAGAGAGTAAGAGAAGGCTGGTAATTACGAAGCAAATTTCTTCCATATCAGCTCATTTCTTTTTTTCTGATTGGTGCCTTGATGCTGGTGAAGGGCACTTAATCCAAGGAATTTGAGCAGCCTTGCCCCTTCCTTAGATCAAACGTGATTTATTGCTATTTCTCAAACTGTCTTTCCTTCTAGTATAACATTTTCCCTTGAAGAATACAACTACAACTACAACTACAACTACGAAGAAGAAGAAGAAGAAGAAGAAGAAGAAGAAGAAGAAGAAGAAGAAGAAGAAGAAGAAGAAGAAGAAGAAGAAGAAGAAGAAGAAGAAGAAGAAGAAGAAGAAGAAGAAGAAGAAGAAGAAGAAGAAGAAGAAGAAGAAGAAGAAGAAGAAGAAGAAGAAGAAGAAGAAGAAGAATCAGCTGACTTAGGTCCATTTTCAGCAGTCCTAGCTTCCTGCTGACCAGGTTAGTCAAAGGTAGTCCTGCCTTTACCTTGCAGTTGGACACCGTGAATAGCGTGAATAGATGACACTGACAGCACTGAACCTTTTAGCAGTGATTGAAGGCGTCGGTAGAGGTGGATGAGTGGCCGTCTCAGTGGGAAATGGAGGAGGTAAAGGTGCCTTCAGTCAAGCGTGTATGGCTAGTTAGCTGAGCCTTTTGTGATGTGTTGACGGTTCTGGAGAAGAAGAAGAAGAAGAAGAAGAAGAAGGAGGAGGAGGAGGAGGAGGAGGAGGAGGAGGAGGAGGAGGAGGATGGGAATGCAGAATGAAAAGACAACATCAATACCAACACCAACAACGCCAACAACAACACCAAAAGCACCAACATCTACAACAACAAAAACACCAATACCAACATCTACAACAAAAACACCAATACAAACAACAACAACAGTAATCTAGACACACAACACTACCATCTTCACAAACACCAACATCTACACTAACAACAACACCAACATCTACACCAATAACAACACTAACACCATCAAGATTTACACCAACAATAATACCAACACCACCAACATCAATACCAGTACCTCCAACAGCAACCCCAGCACTAACAACAACACTAACATCTAGGTTCCTATTTACTGTTAGGTAAACAGGGTAATGACACTTCACAACAGTTGACTAATACATACTTAAGTTCCTATTTACTGTTAGGCGATCAGGAACTTCAGAGCTTAAAACTTTGCTAAAAATCCCGTCCTGCTCAGAATTGTAGTTTCTTGAAGGACGGGAAGAATAATCTAAAGTGTAACTGCCTTCCAAAAGATATCCTATGTAAAATCTTCACAATTTATCTCCAATATTTGTCAAAAATAATTATGTGCTTATTGTAATCTTAGTTAAACTGTACAGTGGTTTAGTTTTGAAACCATTTGCAGCGATCCCCAGTAATGGCCGGATAACCGGTTGTGATACCGGTAACGAGACGATTTCAGGGTTGTAACGTAGATAACAATACATCAGGGTTGTGACACCTCTGATATTATCTTTTAAGGGTTTCGAAAAATTTTCTGCTCCTGTAGTCAGGCAAGTAAGTTTATATAGATACGGGTACACAAACAGTTATATAAATTATCATACATAGCAGTATATGTGTAGATTACCTAGGATAACCCCCAAAAAAGTTAGACAAAGTTACTTATTTCCTTTGGGGTCCTTGTGCAATAATGCGATTATATTTTGACGCCATTAACACGTTGTGTACCTGTAATATTACCAATAAATATGTAGTTTGTGTGATGGATATCACTATGTTGTAATCTGCGATATCACCATTACTTGGAGTTTGTCACCGATAACGTAATGAACTCGACTGATAGCGCATTCAGCTCACACACTGAGGTCCGGGGGTCGACCCCCGGTAGGGGTGGAAACATCAGGACGTGTTTCCTCAAAACATTTGCAGTCCATGTTCACGTATCAGTAAAATAGGTACTTGGGTGTAAGGAGACAAGTGTGGGTCGCATCCCGGGACAAAACTGACCTAATTTGAGGGAAATGCTCTGCATAACAAGCGGCTTTCTATATAGTAGTATGTCATTGATGTCAGCTATGGTCTGTATACCTTGTACATGTACTTGTAGAAATAAAGATATTATATATTATATTTATTATTATTATTATTATTAAGGAATATTAAGAAAATTTAAAATAGAAGTCAAAGTAACTTAGTTTATGTTAGATAGTGGCAATAGCCGACAACCGCGAATAAAAGCACTAATAGCAGAGAATTCTATTCACTCGATGTTTCTCCCAAGTCTGTGCTTGATAATGCCCAGACTTGGGCGAAATGTTGCATTACGGTGATTCTCTGTCACCAGCGTCTTTATTCCCAGTTTAGATTATGCAGATTCTCAAATGGATTTGAAAAAATTATTTTATATTTCAGAAGGCTTGATTAGTAAATCATACACACGCACACACACGCACACACACACACACACACACACACACACACAGAGTTATCAGGAAGTGGAAAAGTCTGGAAAGCGATTTAGTGGACGCAGGAACCATTCATAGATTTAAGACGAGATTTGATAAAGCTCATGGAGCAGGGAGAGAGATGACCTAGTAGCGACCAGTGAAGAGGCATGGCCAGGAGCTATAAATCGACCCCTGCAGCCACAAATAGGTGAGTACTCACACACAGCAGAATCTAAAAAGAAATTACACTAGTTTGATTTAGATTAAGTGAAGTTTCTAAGTTAGGTTTGATCCAAAAATATAACATTTTATATCACTGCCAGTGACAAAAAACATTATAAATCTGTACGATTTTTAGGTGGAAAAAAATCCAATATTTAAGTGAGTTCGGCTTAATCGGTACCAAACACACACACACATATTTGTGAATGTCGTGCTGAATAGGTAAAACTTGCGATTTTGTCTTAAATAGCAACGCTTTTCTTGCCGAATAAGGCACGCGAAAATTTGTGTATGCAATAAATTCCCAGAAATCATTCTGAACCTAACGAAAAAAATATATTTCATTGTGTTTGTTTATTATTAAATTATTGTAAACTCATCTAAAATATATTTAGTTGGATTAGGCTAAATTAAATTGCACTTGTTATAATAAGGTTAGGTAAGTTTTCTAAGATTTTTTTGGTACAAAATTATTAATTTTAACATTAACATAAATGAAAAAATATATATCTTTAAACGTATAATTTTTTTTTAGAAAGGACTTAATTTTAAATGAGTTCTTGCTAACTGACCAATTTTACTTATTCGGCACGACATTAAACATTATATATATATATATATATATATATATATATATATATATATATATATATAATGTAACTGTGATCATACAGTGAGTGTGCTCACTGTGTAACTACTGTGCAGAATAATGTAGCAACGCACTGTAACCTGATTGTACTATCATACAGACTATTGTATCAGGTCACTGGGAATCTTCCCACCATGTAACTGTCATATTTAATACTTTAACTATATACTGCGAGAGTTCCTTTGCAGAAACTATGATACAATGATATAATATAACCTTCATATAGAGCCGTGCATCGACAGGCTACGAGTATCCTACAATGTACCTATCATACAGAATAGGGTAACTGAGTGTTTCTACAGATTATTACTATGGAATAGTGTAGCAACACACTGTGATAGTCCAACAATGTACCTGTTACTGTAAGCTGATCCTCTTTAATATTCATGTAAATAATTCAGTTCACTTTATTCCTATTGAATCTCTTTTTACTCTAACTAATTTTCATACATTTGGGTTACTTAGCTGTTTTAATTATTAAGGTTATAATCGTGACTGATTTCTACTGTATTTTACAGCTTGACTTTAAATAAAAATATATTACAAGAACCCCAATGGAAGTAAGTAACTGATTTTTGGGATATCATGTTGGGTAATTTACACATGTTACCATGATAATTGTGTACCTGTGTATAGTACATAAATAAACTTGATATCATCCAAAACATCGCATTAGCAAACTACAGGTATTTCCACAATGTTACTCTCATACAGAACAGAGTAACAGTACACTACAAGTGCTCTTTGAATGTAACTATCATACAGAATAGGATAGCTACATACATTTTGTATTCCCACACTGTATTATATAGCCAAGGACTGTAGCACACTGCTAATGTAAGTTTTTAAATTATAAGTAATTAAATTATACAGTCATTTTTTCCGATATCCGTGACAATTTTTACATCCGGTTCTAAGTCACGTTACTTACGCTTCTCGGAGCAGTTCCAAGCCTACATTAAAGATATTAAATCATTATGAAGGATCTGATACTGTTTACACAGTGTTAGAAACGAATCCAAAACATGTCGGTACTAAATATTTGTACCAAGGTAACGGGATCAATTTACAATAGCTTTGCTTTGTATAAAATTCATATTGGGTTGATAATTTAGATTTAATTTATTAGGATTATTAATTAAGGTTGAAAAGTCATTCGCACACTTAATAAATGACAAGTTGTATCAGGATGGACTAGAGTGCACCTGAATACACAGGGTGCACCAGAGTAGAGGACAGTGTGCACCACAGTGGACAAAAGGTGCACCAAGATGTACATCCCTTAAAGAGTATATTCATCGCTACTCTCAGTTCCTACATATATCAAAATATACTCTGAATATATACAAAATATTTAAATTAAATTCATGTTATAGCGTCTAATCCGTAGTGATAGAATAAGTAGAAGAAGAAGAAGTAGAAGAAGTTTCGGTTAACAAAACCCTTTATGTTTTACTATATAAGAAAACCTAAGATAGCCAGGCAGTGTGGCTTCACTTTTTTTTAGGTCCTCTTGTTGGCTGTCACCCAGAGCAGTCGACTGACTCTTAGGTACAGTGTATATGTTTACTATTAGGTAAAAAAACACAAAAAAAATAGGTCCGACTCTCTCTGGGTTCGATCCGTGTTATTTGGTTGTGAACTGAAGGCCTTATGAGAATGCGTATCGGAATTCCTCCCAACGCCATCAGTCTCTCCCAGTCCCGTATAAAGTCTCCAGTGGAAATAAAGACCACGACGGCCATGAGGACTCCAATATAAATAAGGACCAATGCAAATGAGAACCCTAATGAAAATAAGACCCTTAATAGAAAAAAAATAGAAAAATAAAGTAAAAACATAAAGCCCAATGAAAATTATTCACACTGACTTTATTGTATTATCCTAGATTAAATCTGCATAATTATGCTATGTGTATGTGTGGCCACATTAATATTCCTTCAACACTACTGTAGAAATTTATGCTACTGTCTGTAAAATCTTTGATAGATTTCCCAAATCAAATTATTTTATCGCTGTATATACTAACATCGCCTATTATGCGTATGCATTAAGAGCAGCAGTGTACATACAAAGTGGGGTATATATCTCATCATATAAATATACCAATAGTTTACATTAATTCCTTTATTAAATATTAAAGTATTCTTGCATGGTGGTGTAGTGGTGACCTGTACTCGAATTTATTATACGTAACTAACTAATCAATTTAAAGACACTACAAGTGTCCCATATCTCACATAGCGAGGGACCTAGGTTCACCCCAGCACGGATGAACATGTTTCTATATCAAAATAAAATCAAAATGTTTATTTCCTTGTAAAGCTTACAATGTGTGGTTTACATGTAATAAAATATTAATTACAAAGAAGGCCACTAGCATGCCTGTTCACCTAGCAGTAAGTAGGTACGTGGGTATTAGCCAACTGCTGTGGGTTTAAACCCAGGGGGTGATAGTATACCTTAGATAGAGCTGGGCTTTGAAATGAACTGATATGTGTTATTAAATAGCTCTTGAGCAGTACAGTTATAGAGGATAAATACATGAGTGGGTGTGAGTTGGACCTGACTAGCTTGTGCTACTAAGTCAGATGCCGCGTTCCTTCCTTAAGTGAATGTCACCTAACCTGACTAGATTGGGGCATTTACTTGGGCCGGTAGGAGATTTGGACATGCCTCACATGGGCCAGTAGGCCTGCTGCGGTGTCCCTTCTTTCTTATGCTTAACCACCCACGGGTCAAGTCACGGGTCATTACTTTACGAAGACCGTGTCATAAAGCACTTGTCTAGTTTCCTGATAAATAAACCAGCACTGTTACCTAGTCTCGCATCATTCTAACTCCTCCTTGTCCTCTAACAACACCTCACAAACCATTGGACTCACCTGGTCGAGGCAGTGGGCCCTACACTGAGCCGTCTTCAGTGCTGACTGTAAATCCAGCACTGTACAGCAGGTCGCTGCCACCAGCGTCGTCAACACGCACACTGATCTCGTCATTGCCATTATCAAGTGATCTCAAACTCGTTCTTTTTCACTCACTTGGTAGAGTTTTACTGAAGCACAATGCGTAGGAATTCCCAGATTACATTAACTATAAAAAAAAAAACCGAACATTTAACCATAAATAAGCAAATGATAAAAGCGACCACGATACATTTGGCAACTAAACAGCCGAAAATTACCACGAAACGTTCAAAACCTTTGCGTGTATCACTGGTGCATGGAGACTGGGCAGCTCACGCGGGAGTAGGTACAAATACCCTCTCAGTGCGGAGGACACGCCTGGACTGTCTGGTGGGCGGCCTCGCGGGCCATTTTGATGTTCGGATGCAAGAGGTTACTGAACATAATTTACTCATTTATTTTCCCTATACACGTTACATTTATCAATTTATATCTCTTTATGAGAGTTCTACTGCTTCCTAAGTGTCATTGAAAGACTGTTAGTGAACAGAATCATTAAAAAAATAAGGTTTTAATAGCTAAAGATACAATTTTTGTTACCAAACAAGAGGTAACTAAGAGCGCCCATGTTTCTGGAGGCTGTCGGATGAATCTCAGTTGCCAACTGATACTTCATCAATTAGGAGCTTTTGCCATTCCTGGAATAAATAATAATAATAATAATATCTTTATTTCTACAAGTACATGTTAAGGTATACAGACCATAGATGACATCAGTGGCATACTACTATATAGAAAGCCGCTTGTTATGTAGAGATTTCGGGCAAATTAGGTCAGTTTTGTCCCAGGATGCGACCCACACCAGTCGACTAACACCCAGGTACCCATTTTACTGACGGGTGAACATAGACAACCGGTGTAAGGATTCCCTCGTTGGGAATCGAACCCGGACCCTCGCCGTGTGAAGTGAGATCTTTAGCCATCAGGCCGCATCTTTATTCGGACTATCTAACATCCATTGGATTCCTTGAGACGTCTCCTGGAGGATGTCTTCCATAACACAGATAACACCAAGTACTGGGGCAGCTGTGAGAGGATACATGCTCGTGCCTCCACCATTCCCAGGATCGATCCCGGGGAATTCGGTTGTAAGACGAAGGCACAACCACTAAACCAGCAGCATCTTAAGAGCCTCAAAACTTCGGTCCTAATTAAATAACTTAACAATTAATCACAGCATTTACAACAAAAATATTTTTCATATGTTGCTAACTTTATTTTGCATAAGGTGTGAGCTGAAAATGAGTTGAATATGAATTGTTTGTTTTTTTAGCTTATTCTATGTTAAATATACATAATTTAAAACATATGTCAGCCTGTAACTTTCAGGTGCCCCAACAACTATTGTACAAATGTACTCACCTAATTGTACTCACCTAATTATGGTTGCAGGGGTCGATACTCAGCTCCTGGCCCCGCCTCTACAGTCTACACTGTCTGTAAAACTATATGTAAATTTTCCTAAATAAAATCTAATACATAAACAAAGGTCTATACACTAAGAATTACATAACTTGCAATGAACTGTATAATGAGAGTTTAGTTTTAATCTTATTTTAGGGATTAAAGAATCCATGATGTGCTATAAAGATTATAAGCAATATATATATATATATATATATATATATATATATATATATATATATATATATATATATATATATATATATATATATATAAAAATATAATATATATATATATATATATATATATATATATATATATATTATATATATATATATATATATATATATATATATATATATATTATATATATATATATATATATATATATATATATATATATATATATATATATATATCAAGTTTTTAAGGTTCTTTTAGTATTAAATTATTAATTTTTACATTAACATAAATGAAAATATATATCTTTAAATGTATAAGAGAAAACTTTAGAGAGGACTTAATTTTAAATGAATACTTGCTAATCTCTCTCTCTCTCTCTCTCTCTATATATATATATATATATATATATATGTAAAGGTAGAAAGTTGAAAGTGAACATAGATAAGAGTAAGGTGATGAGGGTATCAAACGATTTAAATAAAGAAAAATTGGATATCACATTGGAGAGAGGGATTATGGAAGATGTAAATGTTTTCAGATATTTGGGAGTTGACGTGTCAGCGGATGGATTTATGAAGGATGAGGTTAACCATAGAATTGATGAAGGAAAAAAGATGAGTGGTGCGTTGAGGTATCTGTGGAGACAAAAAACGTTATCCATGGAGGCAAAGAAGGGAATGTACGAAAGTATAATGGTACCAACACTCTTATATAGGTGTGAAGCATGGGTTGTAAATGCTGCAGCGAGGAGGAGGCTGGAGGCAGTGGAGATGTCCTGTCTAAGGGCAATGTGTGGTGTAAATATGCAGAAAATTCGGAGTGTGGAAATTAGGAGAAGGTGTGGAGTATTTGTCAGAGGGCTGAAGAGGGGTTGTTGAGGTGGTTTGGTCATTTAGAGAGAATGGATCAAAGTAGAATGACTTGGAGAGCGTATAAATCTGTAGGGGAAGGAAGGCGGGGTAGGGGTCGTCCTCGAAAAGGTTAGAGGGAGGTGGTAAAGGAGGTTTTGTGGGCGAGGGGCTTGGACTTCCAGCAAGTATGTGTGAGCGTGTTAGATAAGAGTAAATGGAGACGAATGGTTTTTGGGACCTGACGAGCTGTTGGAGTGTGAGCAGGGTAATATTTTGTGAAGGGATTCAGGGAAACCAGTTATTTGATTTAGTTGGACTTGAGTTCTGGAAATGGGAAGTACAATGCCTGTACTTTAAAGGAGGGGTCTGGGATAGTGACAGCTGGGAGGGACTGTTCTCAGCTGTCGTATCTGAGCGCCTCTGCAAAGAGAGTGATTATGTATGAGTGAGGTGAAAGTGTTGAATGATGATGAAAGTATTCTCTTTTTGGGGATTTCCTTTCTTTTTGGGTCACCCTGCCTCGGTGGGAGACGGCCGACTTTGTTGGAAATATATATATATATATATATATATATATATATATATATATATATATATATATATATATATATATATATATATATATATATATAGAGAGAGAGAGAGAGAGAGAGAGAGAGAGATTAGCAAGTATTCATTTAAAATTAAGTCCTCTCTAAAGTTTTCTCTTATACATTTAAAGATATATATTTTCATTTATGTTAATGTAAAAATTAATAATTTAATACTAAAAGAACCTTAAAAAACTTACCTAACCTTATTATAACAAGCGCAATTTAATATAGCCTAATCCAACTAAATATATTTTACATAAGTTTACAATATTTTAATGAAATATAATTATTTCGTTAGGTTCAGAATGATTTTTGCGAAATTATTGCATACACAAATTTTCGCTTGCTTTATTAGGCAAGAAGAGCATTCTTATTTAAGCCAAAATCGCAAGTTTTACCTATTTAAGTTTCGCTTCTGAAGAACTTGTTAATTACGATTTACCATTGCCAGTACCTACAATCATTGTGCTTATTAAATTATATATTGTTGATGCAAAGTTTGGGTTTAATGGTGAGTTTTACACTCAGAAGTTTGGTATGGCAATGGGAAATCCTCTCTCACTTGTCCTTAGTAATTTCTACATAGAAATTCCTCCCGATAGAGCTAAGTGGTTCAGGTATGTTGATTATATTTTGTGTCTTAAGCCAAATAATATAGATATAAACCATTACCTTGTTAAATTAAATAGTCTAACTCATTCTATAAATTTTACTGTTGAGAATGAATAAAATAACTTATTGCCTTTTCTAGATGTTTTGATTATTAAAAGGAACAATGATTTTAAGTTTAAAATTTACAGAAAACCAACAAATAACTGTTTTTATGTTCACTATTATACTTCACATCACGAGAGAGTTAAACTTTCTGTATTCTCATCAATGTTTTCGAGAACTTTGCGGTCAAATTGGGGAAAAAAAAGTGAACTAAGATTACAACAGCATAAAACATTACAAGCGGACAAGAAGCTCTGTTGATTCATGTGAGAGATTTTAACCATCCAATTGATTTTCAATAGGCCAAAAAAGTTGTATCAAGCAAGTCCATGGGTTTGAGAGGAATGTAATTGAATGAAGCTTCATTAAAAAGTAGTTTTGAAATTAATATGAATTTTGCTTTTGGTTTATATAAATTGGATTCATTTAAAATAAATAAAATTAGGGAAACATTTAGGGTATTTTCAAGATGTTAAGATCTTAAAGGCTGCGTAGAATATAAGCTGTGTCTGACAGGTTCTTGATCACCCACCTACATCATAATAAAGTGTCAGGTGCAGTAAGTTGACCGCGAGGTGTAATCTCGTCCTGGAAGAATGAGGCACTTATGCAACATATGGGAATCTTTGAGTAAACATTTCACCACACAGTGGCTTTATCAGTCCAATACAAAGAAGAACGGTGTAAGGAGAGGTGGCGTTTGAGGTAATCTGTCCCTCACCCTGGAATCGATGCGTTCATTCAATCTTGAAGAAAGAACAGCATATGGTCGGAGAAGTGGCTTATATACTGTAGTCAGGTGAGTTGAAGCAGGAGGAGGCGGAGTCACAGTGGAACCATCCTCTAGTGTAAGTAGGTCCTCGTTCAAAGGTTGGACAAGTGTTGAAGAATTCCTTGTATCTTCAACACTTGTCCATATTGGGGTCTCTCAAGGCAGTGAAGTCGCAGCTCATGCGGCAAGGGCCTACATCAGGGACCTACCAGAAGACAAGGTCTTAGTCAAACTTGGCTTTAGAAATGCCTTTAATATGGTGAAAAAGATGTGGTCTTGCCAGCGTTCGTGATCGGTTCCCTAGTCTTTTTCCCTTCATTTCAGCTGGCTACAACAAACCTCAATTCTTTTGTTTGGCGAACATGAAATGCAGTCATCAGAGGGTGTTCAGCAGGGTGATCCACTCGCTCCACTTCTCTTCTGCATTGCAGTAAGAGAACTAACTTCCAGCCTACGCAGCGAGCTCAACATCTGGTACCTGGATGGTGGCACACTGGCAGGTACTGAAGAGTCCCTGTTAGAGGACCTACAACTGGTGAAGACACAGGGCCTTGGGACTCATCCTCAATCTCTCCAAGTGTGAAATCATCATAACAAACCAGGAAATAATCAGGGCTGTGCGAACAATCCTCCCTGAAGTCTCTACTACCACTCCATCCAATAGCACCTCTTGGGAGCACCGCTGGGTCACCAGGCCATCGACGCAGTCTTCAAGGACAAACTGAATGACCTGAAGAGAATGGAGGAGAGAATAAGAGATCTCGATGCCCATGATGCCCTGCACCTCCTCACAAGGTGTTTTACCCTGCCAAGACTCACTTACTTCCTGAGGTGCGCACCCTTTTATTTTTTGACAACCCAACACTCAACGAATATGACTCACTCCTGATATCATTCTTTAAGAAGGCACTGAACCTGTCACTGGAAGATCAGCAATGGGATCAGGCAACCCTCCCAGTGCGACTGGGAGGTATAGTGGTGCGCTAAGCAACGCAGGTAGCTTAACCTGCATTTCTGTCTTCGTGTTTGGCTTCCAGTGGATTAGTCCCCGAACGCTTGAGTGGTGCGGTAGGAGCTCAAGACCCAAGGTTCATTGAAGCAGCCGTGGGGTGGGACACCCTTGCCGACTCCTCCAGTAGACCAGCTCCTCCCAAAGAGCACAAACAGTCCCACTGGGACAAACCGATCATGGAAAAAATCGCCAACACAATGCTCACCAACGTTTCAGAAAAGGACAAAGCTCGTCTCCAAGCGGTGAAGGCACCACATTCAGGAGATTTCCTTCTAGCTGTTCCCAATTTCTTTCTGGGTACTCGACTCGACCCACAGGCCATTCAGATTGGTGTTACTCTTTGCCTAGCCTCCCCCATACTCTCCGAACATAGGTGTTTTTGTGGCAGGGCGACGGCTGATCAATTCGGACTTCAGGGTCTCATGTGTCACACATCAGAAGGGAAGTATGCAAGACATGGGGAAGTCAATGACATCATAAAGAGAAGCCTCGCCACAGCCCGTTGCCCAGCCCAACGAGAACCCCAAGTACAGAGGTCTGATGGAAGTCAAAAGTGTCCTGATGGAGCCTCTATGCTACCCTGGAGGGATGGTAAGCAGATTGCCTGGGACTACACCTGTGCTGCCACACTGGCAGTCACCTACTTTCTAAACTCCGTAGTTGAAAGGGGTGGAGCTGCCAGGCACAGGGAGACCCAGATGACCCACAAATATGAAGGCCTTCCCTTGCTATAACTTCATCCCAAGAGGGTCGGAGACCCTTGGAGCATGGGGCAAGTGTGCTCAAAAGTTCCTGAAAGAGCTGGGTGAAAAACTCATAATAGAAACCAAGGACCACAGGGTGGAAAGCATCCTCTTTCAGAGACTCAGTGTTGCGATCCAGAGGGGAAATTCCTGCAGCATTCTGGGCACGCGGTCCACCGCCGGGGAGCTGGACGACGTATTCGAGATGTAGCTCTTAGATGTTATTTATGTTGATCTACTATTGTAATTTTGTCAATGTATTTTGTTTAAAAAAAAAAAGACTTCACAGAATATAAAATATAGCGGGTGGTAAGAGAAAACAATTTTCAAACAGCTTCAGGAGAACCTTGAGTTTTCCCTGAAGCAAGTTTATTTTTTTCTCTGAGGTAAGGGTCCCCAGGACAGTTCCAGAGGTGGTACCTCTCTATATTTTATTAATTTACATATATATATATATATATATATATATATATATATATATATATATATATATATATATATATATATAATAATTATCATTATTATTAGTAGTAGTAGTAGTAGTACTAATATCATCGCGCCTAGGTTTAAAATATTCAACAAACTATTCCCCATAACAAATACCTAAAATGCTTCAGCAGATCACCAATAAACATTGTAACATCAGCTAATAAAAAGAACACCATAATTTAAATTCAGATAACCGGTGTATTAGTCCCCATAATTTATTTTCCCCCTGTAATTAAACAGACATAATTATTAGGTACGAATAATATGCTTTTGATACCTGCTGGTGATGTTGCTATGGCAACCACTTTACATTTCCAGTTATTGCTAATGTGAGTATTTTTTTGAATAACATATAAAATTAGTTTCGTATGTAACAATAAGAATAAGAATTTTATTACTAAAATATTAAAATATTAAATCCCACTATATACAAAATAGGCTGCAGCCACGATAGAATTATTGCAGAATCAGTGTTCTTAGGTAATTCCCATTGTCTTTATATTTCCCAGAGTCAGTTGACAGAGGACAGAATTCCATAATAATCAATGGGACGGTTCAGGTACTATGACAGACAACGGCTTTTAGTCAGACTTACAGGATATTCAACAGTCTAACAGTATAGCGAGAAATTTGACCGTTATACGAAAACCATACAGGCGTAGAACGCTATAAGGGACTACTGGGCATCTTAAGAAAGTTATCTAGTTTGTTATTAGCAAAAGAAAACTTAAACACATTAGATGTGTCTCATAAGGGAGCATGATGCATGAGGCTTTCTGGGGTGGTCGCTTCAAGGTGACAGTCAGCGCTTGCACAACAATACCAAAATCGTCGACATATAGATATGACTAAACACGCGTGAGCGTGTTAGATAGGAGTGAATGGAGACAAATGGTTTTTAATACTTGACGTGCTGTTGGAGTGTGAGCAAGGTAACATTTATGAAGGGATTCAGGGAAACCGGCAGGCCGGACTTAAGTCCTGGAGGTGGGAAGTACAGTGTCTGCACTCTGAAGGAGGGGTGTTAATGTTGCAGTTTTATAACTGTAGTGTATGCGCGCCTCTGGCAAGACAGTAATGGAGTGAATGATGGTGAAAGTTTTTCATTTTCGGGCCACCCTGCCTTGGTGAGAAACCGCCGATGTGTTAATAATAATAACAACAACAACAACAACAACAATAATAATAATAATAATAATAATAATAATAATAATAATAATAATAATGAAAAACATTTGAATGGAGAAAAAAGGCAGGGACATTAATAATGATTAGGGACAGGGTAGTACTTAATACAACCTTGAGGTACTCCTTCAACTTGTAGATAAATGGTTGAGAGAACCTATAGAATGATGACCTGATGAATGTTTCCCCAGTGAAGATACCCCATGTGTTCCACAACTGTCTAATTCATCATTCCAACTTAAAATAAAGTCAGGTTTAAAGGTTAACCGATTATTTTCCTGATATAGAAAGGCTTTCATGACATTATATCTCTAAAGAAAAGCGACAAATTGCCTCGGAGGCCCAAGGATTAGACCAGTGCTAAGATGTTGTAACGTCAGGCAGTGTTATAAGCTTATAAGCTTTTTTCTAGATCGAAAAACACTACAATAACTGACTGATCCCCATGGAAATTATTGCGACTCTGTACCTAAGTGAATTGAAGGATCGATAGTAAAACACCACTTAAAAATTTAAGCAGAGAGAGAATTATGGATTTTTAAGTACGTTACTAAACGTTTGTCAACCATGTACTCTAGCAACTTATACATAGTAGATGTACTCTAGCAACTTATACATAGTAGATGTACTCTAGCAACTTATACATAGTAGATGTACTCTAGCAACTTATACATAGTAGATGTACTCTAGCAACTTATACATTGTAGATGTACTCTAGCAACTTATACATTGTAGATGTACTCTAGCAACTTATACATTGTAGATGTACTCTAGCAACTTATACATAGTAGATGTACTCTAGCAACTTATACATTGTAGATGTACTCTAGCAACTTATACATAGTAGATGTACTCTAGCAACTTATACATTGTAGATGTAATCTAGCAACTTATACATAGTAGATGTACTCTAGCAACTTATACATTGTAGATGTACTCTAGAACTTATACATTGTAGATGTACTCTAGCAACTTATACATATTAGATGTACTCTAGCAACTTATACATTGTAGATGTACTCTAGCAACTTATACATAGTAGATGTACTCTAGCAACTTATACATTGTAGATGTACTCTAGCAACTTATGCATTGTAGATGTAATCTAGCAACTTATACACTGTAGATGTACTCTAGCAACTTATACATTGTAGATGTACTCTAGCAACTTATACATTCTAGATGTACTCTAGCAGCTTATACATTCTAGATGTACTCTAGCAACTTATACATTCTAGATGTACTCTAGCAACTTATACATTGTAGATGTACTCTAGCAACTTAAACATTGTAGATGTACTCTAGCAACTTATACATTGTAGATGTACTCTAGCAACTTATACATTGTAGATGTACTCTAGCAACTTATACATTCTAGATGTACTCTAGCAACTTATACATTCTAGATGTACTCTAGCAACTTATACATTCTAGATGTACTCTAGCAACTTATACATTCTAGATGTACTCTAGCAACTTATACATTCTAGATGTACTCTAGCAACGTATACATTCTAGATGTACTCTAGCAACTTATACATTGTAGATGTACTCTAGCAACTTATACATTGTAGATGTACTCTAGCAACTTATACATTGTAGATGTACTCTAGCAACTTATACATTGTAGATGTACTCTACCAACTTATACATTGTAGATGTACTCTACCAACTTATACATTGTAGATGTACTCTACCAACTTATACATTGTAGATGTACTCTACCAACTTATACATTGTAGATGTACTCTAGCAACTTATACTTTGTAGATGTACTCTAGCAACTTATACATTCTACATGTACTCTAGCAACTTATACATTGTAGATGTACTCTAGCAACTTATACATTGTAGATGTACTCTAGCAACTTATACATTTTAGATGTACTCTAGCAACTTATACATTGTAGATGTATTCTACCAACTTATACATTGTAGATGTACTCTAGCAACTTATACATTGTAGATGTACTCTAGCAACTTATACATTGTAGATTTACTCTAACAACTTATACATTGTAGATGTACTCTAGCAACTTACACATTGTAGATGTACTCTAGCAACTTATACATTGTAGATGTATTCTACCAACTTATGCATTGTAGATGTACTCTAGCAACTTATACATTGTAGATGTACTCTAGCAACTTATACATTGTAGATTTACTCTAGCAACTTATACATTGTAGATTTACTCTAACAACTTATACATTGTAGATGTACTCTAGCAACTTACACATTGTAGATGTACTCTAGCAACTTATACATTGTAGATATCAAGGCTCAAAATACCTGATTTGCGAAAAGGTAGGAAAATGGGTTAGTCCATTGAAGAAGGAGAATCCATTGGGACCAAGTAAATTGAAAATATGTCAGAGGCCGATGAAAAACTATAGAGTGTAGGTGTTGAAGCATGTGTACATGGTAGTCATGCATGGAAGCATGTGTATATGGTAGTCATGCATGGAAGCATGTGTACATGGTAGTCAGGCCTGGAATCATGTATACATGGCTGTCATCAGGCCCAGCTGCTGTCAGCACGCCGATGGTGTTAATGTCAACTCACAGAGTATGAAGGGCACGTTACAAGGGTCTTCAATATCTGAGGTCATATCAAAAGGTGTAGATTTCCCCTCAATCAACATATTAATGGAATTCAGTACCGCCAAGTTGATAAATAATACACATTTTAAACTCTTAGGTATCTTTATTGCCAGCAATAAAGATACCTAAAAGTTGCAAATATGTATTATTTCTCAACTCCCTAAATTGGAGAATGGAACTTTGGGCTTCTGTGTAACTAGTTAATAGTCCAAGTCAGACCGAAACATCAACACTCTTCTATGTACGGGTTATTTGTGTATTGTTCCAGTCACGATATTGTGCCTTTTTGTTCTTTATTAACACCCTCTCAAGTTTTGAGTGAAATAATGAAGGGAGAGATGTATCCCTTGGGATATACATACAAATTAATGTCTAGTTGTTGTGGCAACTTCATCATGGCTTGCCACGATATCAAGTGTTAAAATGGGAGCAGGAGTCTAGAGAGTATTGCCAGCAACTTTCGCACTGAGTTTTTAGTCAGTACATATAGAAGAGGCGGTAGTGACAACGGATATGTATACCTGCCAACAAATGCCCTTCACTATCCGTATATCAGGATGGGCATGCACTCACACCTGTTTAAAAGGTAGGAACGGGTTCGTTGTTCTGTTGTAACAGAAACATTAACACAGTTAATATTAGTATTAATAGCAGCGCTAGTGTTAGCGATTCACAGCTAGGGGACCACCAGGATATGCATATCTGATAATGTTTACCAGAAGGTCAGGGGATTGCAGTAGATGTTGCAGAGACAACAGAGGTGGTACAAATGTGCAACAACAAGTCTGCAGAGGAAGGAGAGAGAGGAACATTAGGAAAGCAAAAAAGATAAGGCGTGTATAGCGAGTCCAATGTGCTCGCTCGAGGAGGTCTGGTGTTAGAATGAGAAACAATGAGAAGAGTTATCACCAAGTTCATTTACTTACTCATCAAAGTCTAAAACGACAAAAAAAAAAAAATACACAGAGATCTGTATAGGAGAGAGATTTTGGGTGTGAGGATTTAAATGTATAGGGAAACCTGTGTGTAAGACATGAACAAATAGAGAAGTATAAATGGAGAGTGTTTCGGGGGTCAACGCCCCCGCGGCCCGGTCTGAGACCAGTAAGAAGACTATGTGTACAAGAGTACACATGTGCAACATCTGGGTGTCTTTATTTGTAAACGTTTCGCCTTGGAGTTGGTGACGAGTACTGTAGTCTTGAAAACTACGGTTCTCATCACCAACTCCAAGGCTGAGGGACTCATTACCTTCTCTTTAATATATGGTTCTACAGTTTTCACATAATGTTCTTGAATTGAATTGATAAAGCTACAGGAGGGCGAAACGTCTACAAATAAAAATACCGAGATGTTGCGCATGTCTCTTATTTTTCATCAAGTGAGAAGAACATCGAATTGGTCCCCAACAACAGCAGTGAAATCCTCCCCAAAGCAAAAAGTGAACATAAAAATCACCTAATAAAACGAGTGGCGTATGCAAGAAATAAAGAAAATGGATGTCAGGGATAGAAAATGGGCGTGAAGGCAAAAGACGCAACTTACTTGAGTAGTGACGGACTCCAGGATAGTGAAGGTTACCTGCTACCTGGAGTCTACCTGGAGGGTATTCCGGGGATCAACGCCCCCGCGTCCCGGTCCACGACCAGGCCTCCCGATGAATCAGGGTCTGATCAACGAGGCTGTTACTGCTGGCCGCACGTAGTCCAACGTACGAACTACAGGCCGGCTGATCCAGCACTGACTTTAAGTATCTGTCCAGCTCCCTCTTGAAGACAACCAGGGGTCTGTTGGTAATTCCCTATTGCACAGTCTTGGGCCCTGGACACTTATTGTGATTTCTCTTAGTGTACTAATGGCGCCAAGTATTTTACTTGCTTAGGTAAGATTCGTCAGGAAACAGGACAAGTGTTTCCTGACGCTCCTGACGCTGGAGCTTTGGTCATCTGACCGAGGCCTTCCACTGGCTTACCAGTCCACCCCTTTATAAACTAGTTATGATGATAATCACCTCATTGAAGCGTAGTACAAAGACAAAAATAGGGAATATCGTTGCATGCAAGAAGCGTGCAATGTCCCAATAAGGAAAATGATAGAGTACAGTGGACCCTCGGTTTTCGTTGAAAATTCTTTCCAGAATGCTGTTTGAGTGCCGTTACCCAACGAATTTGTTCTCATAAGGAAAAATGTAAATTAGATTAGTCGTTTCAGACCCCCAAAAATACACTTACAAAAGCACTTACGAAAATACACTTACATAATTGTTCAAGTTTGGAGGTGAACGAAAACCGAGGGTCCACTGTAATTGTATTAAAATATTGCCACAGATTGGAATTCCAACTGTGCAAAAATAATTCTCGTTCCTGTAAACAAACACAGAGTTCAACACATGGAGTTCAACATTTAGAGATCTCCCAGATTTTTCCTGTCTCCTCCGATATTCTGATATAAATATTGCCATTACTAGTGACAAGTTGAAAAGAAATTGTATGGAATTCTCACATGGTAGATAGACACAAATGCAATTATATGCGATCCTTTATTGACAACGCTACGCCCACTGTGTGGGCGAAACGTTGTCAGTAAATGGTCGCATTATATTACATTGTCTTTATCCATTAGTGACCAGTAATACAACTTCATCAGAAAGAAGGCAGTGGATAAAAAAAAAACATACCACGGGTGGGGATAGAACCCGCGGTCAGAGAGTCGTAAAACTCCAGACCGACGCGGTAGCCACTGGGCCAGCTAAGATATGTCCAACTAGGTTTTACCTGGAGTTTACCTGGAGAGGGTTTCGGAGGTCAACGCCCACGCGGATCGGTCTGAGACCAGGCCTCATGGTGGATCAGGGTCTGATCAACCAGGCTGTTACTGCTGGCCGCACGCAAACTGACGTACGAACCACAGCCGGTTGATCAGGTACTGATTTCAGGTGCCTGTCCAGTGCCTTCTTGAAGACAGCCAGGAGTCTATTGGTAATCCCCCTTATGTATGCTGGGAGGCAGTTGAACAGTCATGTGCCCCAGTCACTTATGGTGTTGTCTCTCAATGTACTCGTGGCACCCCTGCTTTTCATTGGGGGAATGTTGCATCTCCTGCCGAGTCTTTTGCTTTCATAGGGAGGGATTTTCGTGTGCAGGTTTGGTACCAATCCCTCCAGAATATTTATACACCACAGGAAGGTTAGCATAGGCCACCACTGTGACCAGTCAGTGGTTATGAGCTAAGGTGACTAGTATAGCCTCTGTGGTGACTCGTAAATTGGTAACAAGGGGTTTATAAG
Source organism: Cherax destructor (assembly GCA_009830355.1). Taxonomy (NCBI): domain Eukaryota; kingdom Metazoa; phylum Arthropoda; class Malacostraca; order Decapoda; family Parastacidae; genus Cherax; species Cherax destructor. The sequence continues at coordinate 97,029 of WNWK01003773.1, forward strand.
TAACTGAAGATGGAAAATGATGGTGAGGAGACTGACGAAATTGTGACAACACAATTAAAAACAATTCAGGGAACTGGTGGGGCCAGCTGGCCGGGTGGTTAACGCACTGACCTGTGAGTTTTTGGACTCGCCATGGATTCAAGCCCCACCCGTTCCCTGATTTGATTAGGTGAGGAGAGTGTGTTGAGATATGCGGATGATGAAAATAGGAAGGTAAGAGGAGTAGATAGACGTCCAATGCTTTCTGTGTCTGTTCAGTAGAAGCTAATATGGCCTAAATATTTACCGTAATCAAGGAAATGGTACGTACTGTGATGAAAGTTGTAAAAGGGAAAGATGGAGGCGAGAGCGGAAAGGAACCTGCCACGAGGAGGGGAGAGAGAGAGAGAGAGAGAGAGAGAGAGAGAGAGAGAGAGAGAGAGAGAGAGAGATTAGTGGTCTCTTGGGATGACTCTTGGTGAAGACAGATTGGGCAGGAGCATCATGAGGGGGATGTATTTACTTCCACATCTGTCATAGATGCAGGAGTCAAGGGGCAAGACACACAGAAAGGAAGAATTGAGCGTGAGGGAACAATAAACTGGTAGGGAGTTTTGGTAACTGTGTTGGAGTTCTGATTCTGTGAAGATTTGGGGGAAGAGTTGAAGGTGTATAAACTAGCGAAATGGAGGAGGAGGAAGGCAAGGAACTTCATGGTTGACTGAAGTAGTAGCTCTGAAGTATTAGACACGTGTGAAACATCTGGATATCTTGTGGACGTTTCGCCATCCGGTGACTATATCAGTACAACACATGGACATAATCAGAAGATTGTAGAAATATATATTTCAACAGTATTCACATTATGTCTTTGTACTGTATTGATAAAGCAACTAAATGGTGAAACGTCTACACATAAAGATACTCATATGTCCCATAGTTCGATCGCTAGCGCACTCAGCTCACACACTGAGGTCCGGGGTTCGAATCTCCTCCGGTACGGCGGGAAAACATTAGGGACATAAAACACCTGCTGTCCCTGTCCCTGTTCACCCATCAGTTTAAAATGGTACCTGGGTGTTAGTCGACTGGTGTGGGTCGCATCCTGGGACAAAACTGACCTAATTTGCGGAAAATGCTCAGCATAACAAGGGGCTTTCTATATAGTAGTATGTCACTGATGTCAACTATGGTCTATATACCTTGTACATGTACTTGAAGTAAATAAAGATATTATTATTATGTGTTTAATTCACCATTGTCTGCGATGCTGGTGCAGCTCCATACTTGGAATCACCACCTCACAGATGAAGGGTCTCAGTAATATAAGGTTAAACTGGCTGTTTTGTTCTCATAATTTCTTGACTTCATTAAGGTAAACTTAAATTTCCACTTTGGTAATAAGGAGATTTTGAAGCTCAAGTCGCCCCTGAACTTCCGGACCACAATACATAAATGTTTGTTGGTTTATCGAGTGAGAGATGAGAATATTATCGCCGCTCACAATGAGGAAGGAATGAGGTGGAAAAATAGATACAAATGAGGTAAAATGCGAACCTTTATTGACTAAATTTCGCCCACACAGTGAACTTTATCAAGTCACAAGCAAATCTGTTTGTGACTTGATAAAGCCCACTGTGTGGGCGAAACGTTGTCAATAAAAGATCGCAGTATACTGCATTTGTGTTTATTTTTCCATGACGAAGGAATTATTGTGCAATATGACAGGGGTATCATAATGTACACTATATATTTCAATCTTAAGGTCATGTTTTGTCAACCTTGTGTCATGAGTATTTTACCAGTGCCATGGTTGGCACTGGTAAAGTATTGGCATTGTCAGTTGGAGGGGAAGGAATTTCTTCCAAAATTGTCTTTGAATTTCGTCTTTGAGGGGAAAATAGATATCAAAGGTGTGTGTTTTTAGAATAACAAAGAAGTGCGTAGGTTATAGGATAATTAGAACATAAGAAAGGAGGAATTCCATAGTAGGCCTACTGGCCCATACTAGGCAGGTTCTTCTCAAACCTAAACCCACTAATAAAAATATTTGTCTTGTATTTAACAATCATTAGAAATGTTTATAACTATAACCATAATTTTTAAAGAGGTGGGCAGGTAAGCCAGCGGAAGGCCTCGGTCAGATGACCAAAAGCTCCAGCTGCGGGTCATCATCTGACTAAGACCCGGTCTGTGGCTTCGAGACATTGTCCTGTGACGAGCGAACGATCCGAGAATAGCTATTGATTGTGCATGAAGCCGGGATCAGTAATAATAATAATAATAATAATAATAATAATTATTATTATTATTATCTTTATTTCTACAAGTACAAGGTATACGGGCCTAGCTGACATCAGTGACACTACAGAAAACCCCCTTGTTATGCAGAGCTTTTCGGGCAAATTAGGTTAATTTTGTCCCAGGATGCGACCCACACCAGCCGACTAAATCCCAGGTACCTATTTTATTGATAGGTGAACATGGACAGAAGGTGTCTAAAGGAAACACGTTCTAATGTTTCCACCCGTACCGGGGATCGACCACCGAACCTCAGTGTTGGAGCTGAGTGCGCTAGCGGTCGAGCTATGGGACACCTCCGAGGTTGAAAAAGAAAGAGAGAGGCATGAAAGGAGTAAGGTGGGCGCTGGCACCTGTATCCGTCAACAAAGGTTCGCCTGAAAACAATACCAGGTTCTAAGGCAAATTGACATCTGCAAAGATGCCAGATTTAAAAATTAGAAGCTAACAGGCACCTAAAGTCAGTACCTGACCACCCGGGCTGTGGTTCATACGTCAGTCTACGTGCGGCCAGCAGTAACATAATGGTTGATCAAGCCCTGATCCACTGTGATGTCTGGTCACGTTGACCCCCGAAACCCTCACCAGGTATACTCCAGGTAATAGATATCAAATTATCAAAATTTGTATCATATAATTTGGAAATTGGTAGCTACAATCCAGAACTCATCAGTATCTGCAGGGGTCGTCGTCAGAGTATAAAGGGAAATGATTACCCATACAACGTTAATAATTACCTTCAACTCTCAATTTGTCCTCCCACCACTGAACCCAACAGGAGGAGGTTTAACCGTTGACTAAAATGGTCATCCCCAGGTACACGAATACCAACAGTGAGTTAAACGGCAGCCACAGGACTAAAGTGGTCCCCACTCACTGATACTTGCTTTGCTCTAAGTCAAAGTCAAATATTTATTTCCACATACAATGTTTGTACAGAGATGGGTGACATTTGGTTGTGCATGCAGAAAACCCATGGTTATGCAGAGCCATCCAAATACATCACAATGCCTCACCAGACAGGGAAGAACCAACCAACTGATTCATGTAATAATGTTGGTAAAATTACCGACAATATGTTAGATAAAAGGGCACATATTATCGGTAATTTTACCAACATTATTACAGTTTGTCGGACACTGTAACGTAATCATGTCCTTTTACCCAACAAAGATTCATGCCGGCCTCCACAGAACTTCCCGTTTAAACTGACTTCGTAACAAAGAAGAGGCTTGTCACTTACACAGCAGCTCCCCTAGATAGCTCAACTTCCAGGAGAGAGAAAATAAGGAATTTATGGGCCGCCGTGCACGGTAAACGCACTGGGTAGTGTTCAGACTGTGCCCCGTGGCCTGGTGGCTAAAGCTCTCGCTTCACACGGCGAGGGTCTTGGTTCGATTCCCAGCGAGGGTAGAAACATTGGGCGTGTTTCTTTATACCGGTTGTCCATGTTCACCCATCAGTAAAATAGGTACCTGGGTGTTAGTGGACTGGTGTGGGTCGCATCCTGGGACAAAACTGACCTAATTTGCGGGAAATGCTCAGCATAACAAGCGGCTTTCTATATAGTAGTATGTCACTGATGTCAGCTATGGTCTGTATACCTTGTACATGTACTTGTAGTAAATAAAGATATTATTACTATTAGATTGGTTTCTATGTACCATTGCCGTCCCGAGGGAGATGAAGCCTTCCTGTACGACACTGACAACGATGAACGTAATTTCCCCACCAGACGTAGAGGACCCATCATTGAATTAATAAGGAACACTAAGAAATATTTCATAATTTATGCTTAATTAATTCACAAACAGGAGAAATTATTTACAAACATTATCTCTACGTCCACAGCAGGATTTGAACCTGCAAACTCTGTATCAGAGTACACTATCATATCTTTGTGGAGTGAAACATACAAATGAAAAGTAAAGAATGAACCCAGTAAAAAGCGCAAGGGTTATATGCACAATCAGAAAACTCTGTGTCAACATCCGTGGTCCATCAACCTCGTACTAGTAAATATACAGTGTATAAAATTGATGGACCCAATTTCAAAGCAATATATATTCAAATCGGATCAATCTTTGTGAAACACCCTGAATTTTTCTTATGAAGAAACTGTACAAATTTTCTCAGTATGGTTAGACACAAACAACACCAGAACCATTGCCACCACAATCACCACCACCACCATAACTCTACCACCACCGCCTCGACCACCACTACTGTAGCAATCACCATCACCAGCACCACTACTGTAGCAATCACCATCACCAGCACCACATCAATCACAGCCCACGATATCAGCAGCAGCATCACCACAACCATTAACATCATCATCATCGCAAACACCATTAACACAACGACCATCACAACCGCCGCCACCATCACCAAAAGTCGTACATGTAAATATCGTCCATATAAACTTCACCACAATGACCTCCAAACCCATCACCATTACTCACTCACCATCACGCCTATAGTCACCATCACTACTATTACCTACAACACCTACCACCTCTCCTGCCATCACCACCACCACGACCATCACAACAACAACATCCCCCCACCACCACCATCTTCCAGGTGACGTGTGTTCAGGGGCAGCTTACTCCTGTGTACTCTGGATATGAGGTAAACAAGCCAACCCCTGGAGGCCTGCGATCCTCTATACCTGCCCGACCCTCTTACCTTAATGAGGATTATCATCACAACACGTTCAGTGGCTCATACCTGGAGATCTCTAAGCCTCCATTGTATCTCTCTCCACTGGGCTGAGGGAAAGTGACCCTGTGTTCTTCGTGGGAAAAGATATTATTTGGCATTAATGTTATACTATATAATACTCTCGTAATGCCATACTGAGCTCATACACCAAAGTCTGAGAAGAAAGAGATGATACGAAGCTTCGTTCTTACATATGTAGACTCTGGCAAATTTGGTTAAGATGGCCTCAGTGGGAGGGTTAATTGTACAGTTCTCTTTCATCTCTATTTCTTTTCTCTCTCACACACACACACACACACACACACACACACACACACACACACACACACACACACACACACACACACACGCTAGGCAGCCCATTGAGTGTTGTGCTCACCATCATCTTCAAGTAGAACCTAGAGGCCGATAAATTCACCACCCTCATTCCTAACACTTTTCTTGGCTAAAATACCTTGACGATTTATTAGTTTTCTATCCGAGACGTTTCAATATCCAGGTCCTCCTCAACAAGAGCAGTGCTGCCAGGTCCTCCTCAACAAGAGCAGTGCTGCCAGGTCCTCCTCAACAAGAGCAGTGCTGCCAGGTCCTCCTCAACAAGAGCAGTGCTGCCAGGTCCTCCTCAACAAGAGCAGTGCTGCCAGGTCCTCCTCAACAAGAGCAGTGCTGCCGAGTCATCAATAAAGTTTGCATAAATGGTTTTGAAAACCGACAAGTTGAAGATTGAGACACTTATGCAGCATATGGGAATCTTTATTAAGGAAACGATTACCTCAAACTCCTCCTCTCCTTACACCTTTCTGCTTTGTATTGGACTGATGAAGCCACTGTGTGGCGAAACGTTTCCTTAATAAAAATTCCCATATGCTGCATAAGTGTCTCAGTCTTCAATAAAGTTTGCACTAGAACTTGAAAATGATGGCAAACTTCCTTTCCTGGACGTCCTCCTCTTCAGGTCTCCCGACAGTGACAAACGTCTCTTCAAAGTGAATAGAAAACCTAACAAGGACGATCTTATTCACTTTTATTCACACCAAGACGCCCCACTAAAAGAGGTGTCCTAATTGGCTTGTTCTTGGGAGCTCTTTGCATTTCAAGCCCTTGTTTTCTTGAAGAAAATGTATCTATATAACACAAGCCTTCACACGTCTTCATTTTCTCTCTTTCTTCATCCTGGATTGCAGACTCAAGGCACAAACTATCCTCAACAAATCCCCCAGTTAATAGTGCTCCCATGTGGTGATGTTGCCACGAATACTCGCCAGGTGCTTGCTAAGGACAACATAATTGTTTCCAACATAAACCCATCATCTATCAAAGACCTCACTGCGAAACGTAGCCCCACACCTCTAACTTCCACAGCGGCCGTCTACATCATCCCCTGTGGATACTGTCCCAAGAAAAATGTAGGAGAAACAGGCAGAAGTCTGCCAGAATGAATATCGAAACGCCGCAACAGAGATGACTTTTGGTACGTCTGTGACCTTCACAGGGACTCTACGGGACATTTTATGAATTGGGATGAGGCACAGCTCGTCCTCACCGAGCAAGATCTCAGACCCCGACGATGTCTGGAAGCCTCGCTAACCGCCGTCACCGACACCATAGAACATAATCCTGTAAACTACAATTTTTTTAAAACATTAGCATATATGATACACCAGAAGGCAAAGCATCACCTACCTGACAACATAAGAGTCACGTGGTCACATTGTCTATTCGTCCTCATCCCAATATGGCATTCTTCAGGTCACCATGCTTCACTCACACCTCACTCTCCACCTATATATACTGTCTTTTTAACTTCTGTTAGAAGTGATCAAGGTGTTTGCTTACGTGTTTTTCTAATCCAAATTGTCTGAAACCATTACCAAGGTTTATACCAATGGCTGGCACCTTCCAGTACACAGTGCCTGAGGACAATGTGTACTGGGCACTTAATAATAATACCACTAATATTTTTTTTTATTTCTACAAGTATATGATATAAATTACACAGGCAAAGTGATCTGCTCAATAAATGTTTTAATCCCACATACAGGAAACATGGTTAAAAATCTTATAGGTGTTGACAAGATTGACAGCCAGCCAAGGTATCTTAAAATATTACTATGGGATGTGGAACAAAGCACTGAGACAATATTTCCCCATCACAAAGCTTGATTCGTGCAGACTTCAGTTTTACGAAATAAAACTAAGGTAGGAAAATACCTACTGAAGACAACTCACCAGTAAGTAAAAGGCACGTATGCACTGATCAAGACATTAATCAAGACATTAATCAAGACATTAATCAAGACATTAATCAAGACATTAATCAAGATATTAATTTCGATCCTGCAACTTGGCTGTATCACCATACAACTTACAACTACTCAGAAGCTGTGAAGTTCACCTGTCCAGTGAAGAACATCATCATCCTACCTCAGAAAAAGGCTTCTTGTGAGGAAAAAGAGCCTACTGGCAGGCCTACACTCTGTATCAACATTGTAACTCTGTCCACTTAAGCCTTAAAACTTGATTCATTCTTTGAGTTTCGTCCTCAACACTGCACTTAACACTAAGAGAGATGACATGAAATCAGTTAACTTCTACGGGTTTCTGTACATGAATGTTTAAATATTTCTTTTATTGTCCTTGATTTTTTCCGGCATATCTATCGTCGTCTCTCGTCGCACCAGTGTGGCGCCTCACTGACAACCACTGCGTCGTAAGGTAATTCTTTCTAATATCACAAAACACACCGCTGCTGGCTATATTAAGTGCAAGAATCCTTAGAGCCCAAGAAGCCAATTTCGATTACTCAATAATGCTTTCTCCGAGTGTCTTCAAACTTCAAGTGCTGGTGTATTTAAGGATCCCTGCGAGATGACTAGTAGATTGGCTTTAAACTTCAAAGTTCGTGTCTTTAATGAAAGGTTTTAATTGGTTATGTGCAATGTAGGTCCTAATTTTCCATTTTTATTGGAGAAATTAGGATATTAGTTTTCATGCAGTAAGTTGTGAATGTCTATTCTGATTCGTATGAGAATATAAGAAAAGAGGAATAAAAAAAACACTGCAGTGGGCCTACTGGACCATACTTGTCAAACCCAAACCCACTGACGAATATTTGCCTAACCCATTATCAATGTTACCCAGAAATAAGCTTTAATAACCCAGTTAACTCATGTGAAAGTCCCACTCAAATTCGACCCCTCTCACTCATGCACCTATCCAACCTACATTTGTAGGTACACAAAGTTTTAGCTTCAATAACCCTACTAGGTAGACTTTTCAACTACATTTTGCACTATTCCTTTCACGTGTTTGATGTAGATGGGGCTTGGGTTATGCAATAAAGGATACTTCTCTTTGATCATGCAACAACCGAAATCCATCTAATTTAAAAAATTATGAGTAAGTGGCTATTCAGCCACTTACTCATTAGGTCACTTAATTACCTAGGCGGACAGTTGGCCAGGTAAAGTGTCAGTGATCTCAGGACGTATAAAAGGGTCACTTCCGCTGAAAGAGTCCGTCACCTGGGTAGAACCTTCAACCTTCCATCACGTCACTCTAATAGATCTCATCCTCTCTAATTGAATCCTCGGAAATAATACGAACCCTCTGAAATACACACAAGTGTCTCATTCTTCAACCAGCAGGTTGCAGAATGAGACACTTGTGTAACTTTGGGAAATCTTTATTTTGGAAAACTTTTTTGTAGTATTTACCTTAGTGAGTTGTTTTTTCCCACTGGTGACTCCCCTTCTTGCTGTTTCAACTCTGTCTACAGTATACAAGCCGTTTCTTCGCGCATATGGTTTAATGGACTGAACACATCGACTCCAGGCAGAGGGACTGATTACCTCAAACTCCTCCTCATTTTCCACCGTTCTTCTCTGTATTGGACTGAAGAAGCCACTGGCTGGCGAAACGTTTCCGTAATAAAAATTCCCAAATGTTTCACAAGTGTCTTATTTTTCAACGTCCAGCAAATGCTCGGAATGTTTACCATAAGAGTACTTACTCAGTTGTACTCATCGGGTAGAGTACAACTCAGCGAGGATCATCTGTCCTAATTTAGTTAAAATATCCGAGTATCAGCGTTGCATGTCTTCAGAGGACCGATAAGAGGGAAGAGGGTTATTATATGGGATTATCAGATGGTTGTTAGATTAGATAGGTTTTACCCAAATCCTGGACACCACCGCAGGAAGCGACCCTCATTCTTACCTAGCCTGGATGAATAACCGTCTGGGTGTTTGTACTCACTTATAGGTGGTTGCAGGGGTCGAGTCGCAGTTCCTAGCCCCATTTCTTTGCTGTCCGCTACTGGCTTCACTCTCATCTAGCTCTGAGACGCCTATCGTACCACTACTTAAAGTTTAAGTATGAATCCTCCCTACTATACTTCACTATCTAAAGTTCAAGAAATACTTCCTAATATTACTGTGGCTCTCTGTCTTTCTAACATCCAGCCTTATCCTAGAATATTTTGACAACCCATCACTCAACGAATATGACGCACAGCTGAGATAAACATTTAAAGAAGGCACTGAATCTGTCACTGGAAGATCAGCAATGGGATCAGGCAACCCTCCCAGTGCGACTGGGAAGTACAGGGGTTCGCAAAGCAAAGCAGGTAGCTTTACCTGCATTTCTGTCTTCGTGTTTGGCTTCCAGTGGATTAGTCAAGATGATTGTCCCCGAACGCTTGAGAGACGCGGTAGGAGCTCAAGACCCCATTTTCATTGAAGCAGCCGTGCGGTGGAACGTCCTTGCAGACGCCTTCAGTAGACCAGCTCCTCCCAAAGAGCACAAACAGTCCCACTGGGACAATCCGATCATGGAAAAAAACGCCAACACAATGCTCAACAACGCTTCAGGAAAGGACAAAGCTCGTCTCTCAACGGTGAAGGCACAACACTCAGGAGATTTCCTTCTAGCTGTTCCTAATTCCTCCCTGGGTACTCGACTCGACCCACAGGCCATTCGGATTGGTGTTGCTCTTCGCCTAGCCGCCCCCATACTCACCGAACATAGGTGTATTTGCGGCAGGGCGACGGCTGATCAATTTCGACTTCATGGTCTCGTGTGTCACACATCAGAAGGGAAGTATGCTAGACATGAGGAGGTCAACGACATCATAAAGAGAAGCCTCGCCACATCCCGTTGCCCAGCCCAATGGGAACCCCAAGTACAGAGGTCTGACGGAAGTCAAAAGAGTCCTGATGGAGCCACTATGCTACCCTGGAAGGATGGTAAGCAGATTGCCTGGGACTACAACTGTGCCGTCACATTGGCAGACATCTACTTGCCATTCTCCGTAGCTGAAGGGGGTGGAGCTGCCAGCTACAGGGAGACCCAGAAGACCCGCAAATGTGAAGGCCTTTTCCCTTGCCATAACTTCATCTCAATAGTGTCAGAGACCTTTGGAGCATGGGGCAAGTGTGCTCTAATGTTCCTCAAAGAGCTGGGTGAAAAACTAATCATAGAAACCAAGGATCACAGGGCGGCCAGCTTCCTCTTTCAGAGACTCAGTGTTGCGATCCAGCTGGAAAATTCCTGCAGCATTCTGGGCACGTGGCCCACGGCCGGGGAGCTGGATGAAGTATTTGAGATGTAGCACTGAGTTGTTCTACTCACTATTGTATTTTTGACAATGCATTTTGTCTTTAAATAAAGTATCCACAGAATATAAAATAAAGGGGGTGATAGGAAAAAACAATATTCAAACAGCTTCAGGGAGAACATCGAGTTTTCTTCAATTCAGTTCCAGGGGTGGCACCTCCCATTTATATATATATATATATATATATATATATATATATATATATATATATATATATATATATATATATATATATATATATATATTTCAACAAGTCGGTCGTCTCCCACCGAGGCAGGGTGACCCAAAAGAAAGAAAATCCCGGAATAGAAAATACTTTCATCATCATTCAACACTTTCACCTCACTCATACATAATCCCAACTGTCACTATCCCAGACCCCTTCTTTAAAGTGCAGGCATTGTACTTCCCATTTCCAGGACTCAAGTCCAACTAAATCAATTAACTGGTTTCCCTGAATCCCTTCACAAAATATTACCCTGCTCACACTCGAACAGCTCGTCAGGTCCCAAAAACCATTCGTCTCCATTCACTCATATGTAACACGCTCACACATGCTTTCTGGAAGTCCAAGCCCCTCGCCAGCAAAAGCTCCTTTACCCCCTATCTCCAACCTTTTCGAGGACGACCCCTTAACCCCCTTCCTTCCCATACAGATTTATACGCTCTCCAAGTCATTCTACTTTGATCCATTCTTTCTAAATGACCAAACCACCTCAACAACCCCTCTTCAGCCCTCTGACAAATACTTTTAGTAACTCCACACCTTCTCCTAATTTCCACATTCCGAATTTTCTGCATAATATTTACACCACACATTGCCCTTAGACAGGACATCTCCACTGCCTCCAGCCTCCTCCTCGCTGCAGCATTTGCAACCCATGCTTCACACCCATATAAGAGTGTTGGTACCACTATACTTTCGTACATTCCCTTCTTTGCCTCCATGGATAACGTTTTTTGTCTCCACAGATACCTCAATGCACCACTCACCTTTTTTCCTTCACTAATTCTATGGTTAACCTCATCCTTCATAAACCCATCCGCTGACAAGTCAACTCCCAAATATCTGAAAACATTTACTTCTTCCATAATCCCTCTCTCCAATGTGATATCCAATTTTTCTTTATTTAAATCGTTTGATACCCTCATCACCTTACTCTTATCTATGTTCACTTTTAACTTTCTACCTTTACACACTCTCCCAAACTCGTCCACTAACCTTTGCAACTTTTCTTTAGAATCTCCCATAAGCACAGTATCAGCAAAAAGTAACTGTGTCAACTCCCATTTTGCATTTAATTCCCCATAATTTAATCCCACCCTCTCCCCAACACCCTAGCATTTACTTCTTTACAACCCCATCTATAAATATATTAAACAACCATGGTGACATTACACATCCCTGTCTAAGACCTACTTTTACCGGAAGTAATCTCCCTCTCTCCTACACACCCTAACCTGAGCCTCACTATCCTCATAAAAACTCTTTACAGCCTTCAGTAACTTACTACTTATTCCATACACTTGCAACATTTGCCACATTGTTCCTATATATATATATATATATATATATATATATATATATATATATATATATATATATATATATATATATATATATATATATATATATATATATATATAAATTATTCACTCACATAGATAGAAATCTCTTTGCATATATATGTATGTCTGCTGAAGAGGGAATCAGTTGGAGGTCGTTAGATACTGCTCCAATTTCACTATATTTTTCCATGTGTGTTGTGTGTAATATAAATTAACGTTCATTGTATTAATATTCTCCTATCATTCCATCTCTGGTTTTCCTTATTCTCTTATTTTCTTTATTTTTCTGGTATGTTTTACAATTTTGTTTTACAATGTTAGAAAATTAAGGAAGTTATCTTCTATATTTCCTTTTTTTTGTTTTAAATATTTGATGCGTAAAGGTTATAAAGGTTTAAAGAGAATATATTTTAAGCCAGGTTCGTCACACAGTGGGACGTCGACCAACGGGCACTGAGAACTGTCTGCCCTTGAGACAACACAATTACTCTGTTCTTGTATCTTCAGGGGTATCAGAAGTTGGTCACTTTATTGGAGGTAAAGACTATTGACCAGTGCTGTATATCACCTGTAAACTAAACCTCGCCTTACAATTTGGATTTAAGCAATCTCTCAGTGTGAATACAGTGGGAGATACACTTATCTCAGTGGTACAAGTGTGCACATAGTACATAGGTTATGATTTGTAATGTTACAGTTATTCTATGAAATCATATAAAATATTTTTGAGTATATTTCTTGTGAATGGTTTCAGTCATTAATTGCTGGTGCATCTTGCATTCAAGATAATGATCAAAAAATTAGTTTCTGTAGGTAAAGTTAGTTTTCAAGTAAAAATTGCTTAGCATCGTTCTTTCATCAGTGGGGGGGGGGACTTTTCAAAAGAAAGAGTCGTAGTTAAACTGAGCTGTGTAAATTTTTATTTATGGTTTTCATTCATTTTTTTCCTTGTAGTAAGTGAAGAATGCTTCTCCTGATCAACTTCAAGCATTAATCACTCGTCTATCTCAATTTGAATTTTTTTTGGGAGTGATTCCGGCCTGTGAATGTGCCATTTTGTTAAATTTATTTAAGAAAATATGAAAACATATATATTGTTTTTTCACGTGATATTTGAATGTCTAATTCCACCAACTTCAAACCTTGGACACTAATCAATCTTATTTAGAACAAACTTAATGTTTTTTTTATTGAACTATATAAGTGCAAATATCAAAATTTTGCTTCATCCCTCTGATGTGCCCTTATCTCCATGGAGAAGTGGAAAAGAATTCTTCCTCCGTAAACCATGTGTGTCGTATAAGGCGACTAAAATGCCTGGAGCAAGGGGCTAGTAACCCCTTCTCCGTATACATTACTAAATAATGAAGATAAACTTTTGTTTTTCTTTTTGGGTCACCTCGCCTCGGTGGGATACTGCCGGTGCGTTGAAAAAAAAGAACTTCAGAAAGTTTTGCTATTGTTAGTGGGACAAGGAGATCTTGGAGTTGCTAAATTCGTAAATGTGAGTAGATTTTTCAAATTGGCTCTAATTTGTGAGATATTACATATCTACCCTCATTTAGCACGGAACTTAGCCATAATGCGTGTATATGTATATGTAGTGACAATTTTGTATGTTCAGATAGTTTTAATAAAAAATTGAATTTTATTTTTAAATTATTTAATATTTAACGAAAGGAGTTTTATTAACAACGACCAGGTGATAATACTGTTACCTTAATTTTGTTATTTTTTCCAGATAAACATATTCTTCACGATGAACTTACACAATCCCAATGCATTTTGCAACATTTGCAATAACAAAGCAAAAAAAATCACAGATTTTGTAAAACAAGCTTGAAGAACAAGACAAGTCTTGGGCTTCGTATATGATTTGCAAAAGCTGTGTAGAATGCTTACGACAAGAAAAATAGGCAAAGGAAAAAAATTAAACTTGGGAGAGCCTATGGTGTGGAGAAAGCCGAAAAACCGCCACGACGATTTATTTACTAAACTCAATGTTTGTAGATACTGACAATGATAAGTTATAATAGCACTGTATTTAATTTGACAATATTGTAAGTCATCAACTGAGAATCTTGTATACCTAGAGTATACCTGGAGAGGGATCCGGCGGTCAACGCCCCCGCGGAACCCTCTCCATGGTGGATCAGGGCGTGATCAACCAGGCTGTTACTGTTGGCAGCACGCAACCCGACGTACGAACCACAGCCCGTTGGTCAGGTACTGACTTTAGGTGTCTGTCCAGTGCCTGATTGAAGACAGCCAGGGGTCTATTGGTAATTCCCCTTATGTATGCTGGAAGGCAGTTGAACAGTCTTGGACCCCTGACACTTATTGTGATGATTCTTATCGTGCTAGTGACACCCCTGCTTTTCATTGGGGGATGTTGCATCGTCTGCCGAGTCTTTTGCTTTCGTAGGGAGTGATTTTCGTGTGCAAGTTTGGTACTAATCCCTCTAGGATTTTCCAAGTGTATATAATAATGTATCTCTTCCGCCTGCGTTCTAGGGAGTACAGGTTTAGGAACTTCAAGCGTTCCCAGTAATTGAGGTGTTTTATCGCAGTTATGTGTGCCGTGAAGATTTTCTGCACATTTTCTAGGTCAGCAATTTCACCCGCCTTGAAAGGTGCAGTTAGTGTGCAGCAATATTCCAGCCTAGATAGAACAAGCGACCTGAAGAGTGTCATGGGCTTGGCATCCCTGGTTTTGAAGATTCTCATTATCCCTCCTGTCATTTTTCTAGCAGATGAAATTGATACAAAGTGAATAATGGTACAACCTCAAAACTAACCATATTGTAATCATTTAAGCTAGTTATGAATATGATTTGTCCAAAAAATCATTATTATTCTCAACACTTATTGAATAACTTCACCTCCAATTGGGCCTAATATACTGTACCAGCTAGCTCTTTTGATGATTTGTGGACCACTAAAGCAATGGAGCTAATTATGGGCCTGGCTGGACTACCTGGTTTAAGTGTTTTCATTAATTCCTTCAAATATGGTGAAAATGGGGTAGCAGACCCCTCCATCATCAGTGAAGGTCGCCAACCCCAGAGGGGTCGATAACTGGATATGACACGCCCTCGCCCGTCTGGTAAACTTTATGGGCTCACTTTCACAGCAAGGTGCAGCTCTTGTTCAGGTACGCAGGTGTCTCGCCACTTACCCAGCCTTATTACTCTCTCTGTCCTTATTATTACCCTTTGTTATCTATTTCATTTTTATTCCTTTAATTTATATTGCATTTGAGAAAGATGATCCTCAGAAAGCCACCTTGAGTTTTATGTGATGAGTTGTGCTTATTTTTAAACAAATCACAAATTATAATTGTTCAGAACTACAAACAACCCAAGTGGTACTGTTTACACCTTTATATATTCATATATATATATATATATATATATATATATATATATATATATATATATATATATATATATATATATATATATATATAATATTCTCATATAGGCTACCTTAAGAGATTTTTCTTATGCAAATCATTCCCTTTCCTATGTTATTACAATCATACGTATGGTAATCATTAGACAATACTTAGCATAGTTAAAACAAAGATATAGAAATTTTATTATGCCACAATGATAGAGATTCTTGGGTTATATTTCTACATAATATTTACATAATTTATATCTTATTTAAAATATTTCATTCACTCTATTATCTGAAAAAAAAATCACACACACACACGCACACACACACACACACACGCACACGCACACACACGCAATCACACACACACACAAACACACACAAACACAAACACACGGTGAAGCAGTTACTCAGTGACCTCGATACCTCAAAGGCGATGGGTCCGGACAATATCTCCCCGTGGGTCCTTCGGGAAGGAGCCACTTACCATAATATTCAACACATCACTTGAAACTGGGCAGCTAACTGAGATATGGAAAAAGGCCAACGTAGTCCCCATCTTTTAAAAAGGAGACAGAAAAGAGGCACTAAACTATAGACCGGTGTCCCTTACGTGTATAGTGTGCAAAGTCTTGGAGAAAATCATCAGGAAAAGAATGGTGGAGCATCTGGAGCAGAACAGGATAATCAACGCCAGACAGCATGGATTCAGGGAAAGCAAATTCTGTGTAACAAACCTCCTGGAGTTCTATGATAAAGTAACAGAGGTAAGGCAGGAGAGAGAAGGGTGGGTTGACTGCATCTTCCTGGACTGCAGGAAGGCCTTCGACACAGTTCCTCATATGAGATTAGTAAAGAAGTTGGAAGACCAAGCAGGTATAACAGGAAGGGCACTGGAATGGATCAGGGAATACCTCACAGGGAGGCAACAACGGGTCATGGTGCGCGATGAGGTATCACAGTGGGCACCTGTGACGAGCGGTGTACCGCAGGAGTCAGTCCTAGGACCAGTGCTATTTTTGGTACATGTGAATGACATGACGGACGGGATAGACTCAGAAGTGTCTCTTTTCACAGATGATGTGAAATTAATGAGGAGAATCACATCGGATGAAGACCAAGCAGGACTTCAAAGAGACCTGGACAAGCTTGACATCTGGTCTAGCAACTGGCTTTTCGAATTTAACCCCACCAAATGCAAAGTCATGAAGATCGGAGAAGGGCAAAGAAGACCGCTGACAGAGTACAGGCTAGGTGGACAAAGGCTACAAACCTCGGCAAAGAAGAAAGACCTTGGGGTGAGTATAACGCCAAGCACGTCTCCGGAAACACACATCAACCAGATAACCGCGGCAGCATATGGGCGACTGGCAAACCTAAGATTAGCGTTCCGTTACCTTAACAAGGAATCGTTCAAGACACTGTACACCGTGTACGTCAGGCCCATACTAGAGTATGCAGCACCAGTCTGGAACCCACACCTGGTCAAGCATGTCAAGAAATTAGAGAAAGTACAAAGGTTTGCGACAAGGCTAGTTCCACAACTCAGGGGACTGCCCTATGAAGAAAGGTTGAGGGAAATAGGACTAACAACACTGGAGGACAGAAGGGTTAGAAGAGACATGATAACGACATACAAAATACTGCGGGGAATAAACAAGGTAGATAGTGACAGGATGTTCCAGAGAGGGAACACAGAAACAAGGGGACACAACTGGAAGCTGAAGACTCAGATGAGTCAAAGGGATGTTAGGAAGCATTTCTTCAGCCATAGAGTAGTTAGGAAGTGGAATAGTCTAGCGAACGATATAGTGGATACGGGAACCATACATAGTTTTAAGACAAGGTATGATAAATCTCATGGAGCAGGGAGAGCAGAGACCCAGTAGCGGACAGCGAAGAGGCGGGGCCAGGAGTTGAGTCTCGACCCCTGCAACCACAATTAGGTGAGTACAATTAGGTGAGTACACGCTCTCACACACAAACATGCACACCCGCTCACACAAATACACACACACACACACACACACACGTGTTGGATGACGTACACACAACTGAGGAGGAGGTGAAGAAGCTGCTAAGTGACCTTGATACCTAAAAAGACGATGGGACCGGAGGAAGCGGAGACGCTGTGTGTGCCACTAACCACAATCTTCAACACATCCCTTGAAACTGAGCAACTACCAGAGGTATGGAAGACGGCAAATGTAGTTCCCATTTTCAAGGAAACAGAAACGAGGCACTAAACTATAGACCAGTGTCACTGACGTGTATAGTATGCAAAGTCATGGAGAAGATCATCAGGAGAGTGGTAGAGCACCTGGAAGGAACAAGATTATAAATGACAGCAGCATGGATTCAGGGAAGGCAAATCCTGTGTCACAAACCTTCTAGAGTTTTATGAAAAGGTACCAGAAGTAAGACACGAGAGAAAGGGGTGGATTGACTGCATTTTCTTGGCCTGCAGGAAGGCCTTTGACACAGTTCCTCACAAGAGATTAGTGCAGAAGCTAGAGGATCAGGCACGTATAACAGGAAGGGCACTTCAATGGATCAGAGAATACCTGACAGGGAAGCAACAACGAGTCATGGTACGAGATGAGGTATCACAATAGGCGCCTGTGACGAGCGGAGTTCCATAGGAGTCAGTCCTAGGACCAGTGCTGTTTTTGGTATATGTGAATGACATGACGGAAGGGATAGACTCAGAAGTGTCCCTGTTTGCAGATGATGAGAAGTTAATGAGAAGAATTAAATCAGATGAGGATCAGGCAGGACTACAATGAGACCTGGACAGGCTGGACACGTGGTCCAGCGACAGGCTACTCGAATTTAACCCTGCCAAATGCAAAGTCATGAAGATCGAGGAAGGGCAAAGAAGACCGCAGACAGAGTATAGGATAGGTGGCCAGAGACTGCACACCTCACTCAAGGAGAAAGATCTTGGGGTGAGTATAATACCGAGCACATCTCAGGAAGCACACATCAACCAGATAACTGCTGCTGCATATTGGCGCCTGGCAAAACTGAGAATAGCCTTCCGATACCTCAGTAAGGAATCGTTCAAGGCACTGTACACCGTGTATGTCAGGCCCATATTGGAGTATGCAGCACCAGCTTGGAACCCACACCTAGTCAAGCACGTCAAGAAATTAGAGAAAGTGCAAAGGTTTGCAACAAGGCTAGTTCCAGAGCTAAGAGGAATGCCCCACGCAGAAAGGTTAAGGGAAATCGGCCTGACGACACTGGAGGACAGGAGGGTTAGGGGAGACATAACAACATACAAAATATTGCGAGGAATAGATAAGGTGGACAGAGACAGGATGTTCCAGAGAGGGGACACAGAAACAAGGGGTCACAATTGGAAGTTGAAGACTCCTATGAGTCAAAGGGATGTTAGGAAGTATTTCTTCAGTCATAGAGTTGTCAGGAAGTGGAATAGTCTGGAAGTGAGGTAGTGGAGGCAGGAACCATACATAGTTTTAAGACGAGGTATGATGAAGCTCATGGAGCAGGGAGAGGACCTAGTTGCGATCAGTGAAGCGGCGGGGCCAGGAGCTGAGTCTCGACCCCTGCAACCACAAATAGGTGAGTAAATAGGTGAGTACACACATACACACACATCAGAATATCGAAACAGGACGACTATCTGAGTTATAGAAGACAACAAATGTAGTCCCAATTTTTAAAAAAGGAGACAGATAAGCAACATTAAACTACAAACCAGTGTCACTGACATGCCACTTGGTCAGCTGGCTACAGTAAGATTCATCCAACTAGGTATAGTTATACACTATAGGAAGGTTAGCATAGGCACCACTGTGACCACAAATGCAAGTTTTTACAGATGAATCTTCCGCCAGCGTGGCCGTGACGAACTCAAGTCCCCTCAAAGCCGTCATTATGACTCATGAAATCGTAATGACACGATTGCAAACAAACCAATCACTCGCCGCGAGTTCAATCCCCACCCGTATCATGCTTTTTTTTTTTACTCATTGAGGTCAGTAGTTCGGCTCCCGGTACGGGTGGAAACATTGGGCGTGTTTCCTTAAGACATCTGCTGTCCATGTTCACCTAGTAGGAAGTACGTATCTGGGTGTTAGTCGACTGGTGTGGGTCGCATCCTGGGGACAAAATTAATCCCAGTTGTGGGAAATGCTCTGCATAACAAGTGGTTTTCTGTATATTATGTCATTGATGTCAGCCATGGTCTGTATAAGTTGCATCGTGTACTTATAGAAATAAAGATTAGTATTATTATTATATTCTGAAAATATTCTGGCTAAATAACATATGTAAAGAAATTGATTTAATTTCTTATATTAGATTGATAGTGATAGAAGTGCAGACCGATATTTATAATATCCTCCCAAGAAGATAGGAGACGCAATAGCTGGAAGGATGGAGGGAGAGGGAAGAGAGGTAGGTAGGGAGGCAAGGAGGGCGAGATGGAGAGATAGAGGGATGGAGGAAGGGAGATAGGAGGGCTAGCGACCATCCATAACATCTGCCTCAATAAATCTTTAACCATGATGCTCTAATGAGCCTTTGATTCAGCTTTATGGATCGTAGCAACACAAGCATAATTACTGAGCCCTTGCAACACCACGTGTCAGAGAATACTCACTTGCCTTGTGCCAGACTAACGTACCCCAGTCACAAGGCTTTGGCTCCTAGACTTTTTGCTCACCTATCCTTAAACATATTGTATAACACGTGTAAGGAGACCGGGAACAGACCCTCATCCTTGTAATTGCATGTCCTCACATATATCGGCTCAGCCACATATGATAGTTACATTGCGGCAACAACAGCAGTGTGCTCTACGCTGTTCTATTGAATAGTTACATTGTGGGAACACTCAATGTTTGCTGTGTCCGTTTTCTATATTATAATTACATTATGGAAATACCAACACTATGTGGCTATTCTATTCTGTGTGATAATAACACTGAAAATACTCGTAGAATGCGAGTGGTAATGCGTATAGTGTGTGGCAGTAGTATTGTGGATTATACTGTAGTTGCATTGTGGGAACACCTGTAGTTTGCTATTGCCAAATTTTATACTGGAGGAACACCAAAGTGTGCTGCTAATTCTCATTGACTGTGGGAACATACAGAGTGAACGTCTGCAGTATTCTATATAAGAGAGTTAATTGCGGGAACAAAAACGAGCTATAATTCTCTTGTTATATTCCATCATGAAAGGTGTTAGCCAGAGCTGGTAGACCAAGTTACGAAGATACAGATATTGTCAGGCGTTTCACTAACGGTTCAGTAGCGATTAAAACTTCATAACTTTAGTTCCAACACAGCTGAAGTTTGGTACAACTGTCGTACTGTCCACAATATTGATAACAAATTCTAACAAATCGAAGCATTGACCCAGTAAAAGTTTATTCTGCTACGCGTATCTTTTCTTCAGATTAGGTTAGGTAAGGTTCGTCAGGGTCTTAGTCAGATGACCCGCCGTTGGAGCTTTTGGTCATCTGACCGAGGCCTTCCGCTGGCTTACCGGTCCACCCCTTTAAAAATTATGGTCATAGTTATAATATAGTAAAATATAAAAATGGTTATATCTTCAGAGATGGAGTTACTTTACGTGGAAATAATCATGTCAGAGGAATGCCTGTCATGCACAGGATTGCCTGTCATGCACAGGATTGCCTGACATGCACAGGATTGCCTGTCATGCACAGGATTGCCTGTCATGCACAAAATTGCCTGTCATGCACAAAATTGCCTGTCATGCACAGGATTGCCTGTCATGCACAGGATTGCCTGTCATCCACAGGATTGCCTGTCATGCACAAAATTGCCTGTCATGCACAGGATTGCCTGTCATGCACAGGATTGCCTGACATGCACAGGATTGCCTGTCATGCACAGGATTGCCTGTCATGCACAAAATTGCCTGTCATGCACAAAATTGCCTGTCATGCACAGGATTGCCTGTCATCCACAGGATTGCCTGTCATCCACAGGATTGCCTGTCATGCACAAAATTGCCTGTCATGCACAGGATTGCCTGTCATGCACAGGATTGCCTGTCATGCACAGGATTGCCTGTCATGCACAGGAAAATCTCTGAGGATATCATCGCCGGTTTAGTCACTGACAGGAGTTGTAACTCTGTATAATTACACTAATTCCCCATTTATCCCAGGGCCAAATATCAGATAACTGAAGTCTGGATGTATTTATCATGCGAACATAACAACTACAGAAATGTTCGCCGTTGGTATCTAGTTCTTGTTCCCCCGAGGCCACTCCGATGTAGTCCCTCTTAACGTGTTCATTTAAAGTGCAGTCCACTAAATCTGTTTCTTTCTTCATTATAAATATACCTGAGATAACATCAGAGTGAATCCTCTCTAGTGGGGTGGCATCTTCTTGTTCCAAGGTATTGGAGTTAATCCTCCCTTTGACTGATACCAGGATCCTCTCTTTCCAAAATGTCTCAATGACCCATACGGAATTAGCGCTTTCCCGTACCTTTCATATAATTTTACTTTCGAGTTTTTCTACTGCCGCTGCCTGGTCCTTGGACAAGGCTTGTCTGGTGCTTGCCTGATTAACCAGGCTGTTACTGCCGACATATGCATCACAGTCTGGAGGAGATACTTGTCCGGTTTCCTCTTGAAGACTTCTACATTTGTCCCGACAGTGTTTCTAATATCTTCTGATAAGATGTTCAGTAGTCTGGGACCACGGATATTGATACTATGTTCTCTTTTTGCGTCCATTGCTCCCCTGCTTTTCCCCGGGTTTATTTTACACTTCCTCCCACAATTATTACTCTAGCATGTTATTAAGTAATTTCTCTCTCCTCCACTCCAGCGAGTACATATTTGGAACTATGAGACATTCCCAATAATTTAAATGATGTACTGGCTCCATGTGAGCCATAAATGAACTTTGTATTTGTTCCAGCTCTGCTATCTTTCCTAATCTAAAAGGAGCCGTCAATACTGAACAATACTTTAAATGAGAGAGCACAAGAGATTTGAATAGTGTCACCACTAGCACCGTCCTCCTTGTTTTCAAAGTTCTCATTATCCACCCAATTATTTTCCAGGCTGTCCAGACATTTGCCTTATTGTGTTCTTTGAAACGTAGGTTTGCCGACCTAATTTCTCCCAGGTCTTTCACTAGTTCCTTTCGTTCCATTTGATGGTCCTCTTGGGTTTTGCATACAATGTCCCTTTTGAGTTTCCATTCTGTCCCTATCTAAGCAACCTGAATTTATCACCACTGAACGTCAACTTGTTCTCCGCTGCCCATTGCAAAACTATGTTTATATTCCTGCATTTTTTTGTGTCTTCTAGCAAGGTGATTTTCATGCTTATTTTGGCATAATCAGTAAATGAAGATATAAAATTGTGGCGAGTGTTTTTTTCTATTTCTGCTATGGAAGTAAATGGTATAAAATACCGACACAATGGAAAAATAAACACATGAGCAGTGTAATGTGATTCTTTATATTGCTTATGTGTTTATTTTTCCATTGTCTCGGTATTTTACACCATTTATTTCCATCGTGTCAAACACTGCAGTAGAACTGAATCCTTCACACAGAGAATGCCTGGAATAAAGGATCACATTATACTGCTTATTTGTTTATTTTTCTATTTCTGCTACGAGGATAAGAAACAGCAGAGGTGCCAGAATAATGCCATTCATAATGGGTTTGGCTAGTATTTTTGTTAGATTTTTGACAAGGACGTATCAAGTATAGGCTAGTAAGCCTACTGCAGGGTTCCTCCTTTCTTATTTTCTTATGTAAAAACTAAGGTGTTTATAAAAATGACATGCTATTTTGCTGGTGTCTTATAAAATTGAGCCTTCATGTGGTGGTGCTATGATGTTGTTGAAGAGCACTTGAATCAAGGAATTGGATTTACCCTTCCCTTCACTTCCCAGGTGGTACAGGCTTAGCACTTCTCTATGAATAAACTATACCTGTGACATAACTGCGAGTGGTTCAACCAGGTGGTGGAGATCCTCTGCCTCAGATAATCACGGTCTGGTACTTGATCTGGTACTTGATACAGTTACCTCTTCAAAGCTTCTCCACATGTTCCTGTAATGTTTTTAATCGCCCTGGACACATGTCCAACAATTGGGAATCATTACTGTTGAAACGTTTCGCCTACCCGGTAGGCTTCTTCAGTTAAATACATAGAATATATTTTGAGACATAAAAAGTTGAGGGGAGGTATAGATGCTGTGATTGGTCCAACTGCTGCACATTTGTCTTATTCATTTGGATAGTGTTAGAACACGGATGTTGACATAATGTTCTCTTGTTTCCATGGGGACCCTGCTTTTTACTGGGTCTATTTCATATCAAAATCAAATCAAATAAAAATTTGATGAAAATTTGATACAAATGCAATATCTGGGTATCTTTATTGTAGACGTTTCGCCCTCCAGTGGCTTTATCAATACAAATTCAAGGACATCATTTGAAGACAGTAGAACTATATACAAAAGATGAGGTAATACAATAATTGTATGCACTATGTGACAATAATTGTATGCACTAGGTGACAAGGACAGTACAGTAGACCCCCGGTGTTCGTCCTGCTTAAAACACGCCCTTTTATGTAAGTGTATATTTTTAAATGCTTTTATACGTGTAGTTTTGGGGGTCTAAAAGGACTAGTCTACTTTACATTATTTCTTAAGGAATAAATTGATTGGTAAGGCATTGAACAGCATTCTGTTACGAAAATGGACGAACACCGGGTCCACTGATAGTATAAGGAAAACAGAAAAGAGCAGGAAGGGTAAGAAGGAGGTCTTTAAGTGTATATTACATTAATAGTCGTAGTGCTAGGAATAAGATGGACGAGTTGAGAGTAGTTGCAAGTACGGGTAATATTGATGTTTTTGCAATAACTGAAACATGGTTTAATATGAAAAATCGGGACTTGCCTGCCGAATGTCACATTCAGGGTTTTAAATTGTTCCAAGTAGACAGAAGTATCGGGAAGGGGGGTGGGGTGGCACTCTATGTCCGTAATCATTTAAATTGTTGTATAAAAATGGGTATAAAGTCTGAATTAACGCATACAGAGTCTGTCTGGATAGAATTTTCAGAGGGCATGTAAAATTGATTTTAGGTGTGATATACCGTCCCCCAAACTTAGATAGGGACCAAGGAGACTACTATGGGAGGAAATTGTTAAGGCCACAATGCACGATAACGTAGTTATTCTGGGTGACTTCAACTTTAGTCAAATTGATTGGAATTTTTGACTGGGAATTTAGAATCTAACGATTTCTTAGAAGTAGTTCAAGATTGTTTTTGAAGCAGTTTGTGACAGAACCTACAAGGGAAAATAATCTGCTTGACTTAGTTCTGGCAAACAAGGAAACCCTTGTTAATAATTTAGAAATTACAGAGGAACTCGGCGCAAGCGACCACAAATCAATTACCTTTGGCATTGAATGGAAGTTTCATAGTAGGAATATCTCAGTAACGGTCCCAGATTTTCGCTTAGCAGATTACAATGGACTTAGAGAACAATTATCATCTGTGGACTGGGGTAATGAAGAAAGCTATCAATATGACAGTTTTCTGAACACTATACATGCTGCCCAAAGAACATTTATCCCATATAAAGAAATTAGATCGAATAGAAATGACCCAAAATGGATGAATAATAGGCTCAAATATCTTTTAGGGCAGAAGAAAGGAATTTATAGGCGTATCAAAAGAGGTGAGGGTCATCTTACGAATCAGTATATTGACATTAAGAGGGACGTTAAAAAGGGGATAAGAAAAGCTAAGCGGACTACGAAATTAAAGTTGCTAGGGATTCGAAAACTAACCCAAAAGTTTTTTCCAGGTGTATAGAACAAAAGTTAGAGATAAGATAGGTCCCCTTAAAAATAATTATGGGTATCTTACTGACAAAGAGAATGAAATGTGCTCTATTTTTAATAATTATTTTCTCTCGGTTTTCACTCAGGAAGACACTAATAATATCCCAAGAATTAGGTATTTTAGTGGGCCTGAAGAAGCTAAATTATGTAGTATCACAGTCACTAGCGAAATGGTTATCAAACAGATAGACCGTTTGAAGCAAAATAAATCGCCAGGCCCTGATGAGCTTTTTCAAGGGTTCTTAAGGAATGCAAAATTGAACTCTGTGAACCCTTAACTAACATTTTTAACCTATCTCTTCAAACAGGTGTAGTGTCTGATACGTGGAAGATGGCTAATGTAATTCCTATTTTTAAAGCAGGGGACAAGTCGTTACCATCAAATTACCGCCCAATAAGTCTAACTTCAATTGTAGGCAAATTATTAGAGTCGATTATAGCTGATAACATAAGAAGCCATCTCGATAGGCATAATTTGATTAATGATACTCAACATGGATTCACCAGGGGCCGTTCCTGCCTAACTAATTTATTAACTTTTTTAGTAAGGCTTTTGAGGCAGTTGATCATGATAAAGAATTCGATATTGTTTATTTGGATTTTAGTAAGGCTTTTGATAGAGTACCACATCAGAGACTGTTAAAGAAAGTGGCTGCTCATGGCATTGGGGGAAAAGTGTTTTCATGGATCGAGTCATGGCTCACCAATAGGAAGCAGAGGGTGTGCATTAATGGGGTTAAATCTGAGTGGGGATCTGTAACAAGTGGCGTTCCACAGGGATCGGTTTTGGGCCCGTTGTTGTTTATAATATATATAAATGACCTTGACGAGGGAATTACTAGTGATATGAGCAAATTCGCTGATGACACGAAGATAGGTAGGATAATCGATTCAGACGTAGATGTCACGGAACTTCAGGAGGATTTAGACAAACTCAATTCCTGGTCAGAAAAATGGCAGATGCAGTTCAATGTAGATAAATGCAAAGTTCTAAAGCTCGGGAATGTTCATAACCCTAGCACCTACCAGCTTAATAATGTTGAACTCAGCCGTACAGAATGCGAAAAGGATCTAGGGGTTATGGTAAGCAGCAACCTCAAACCAAGTCAGCAATGCCTAAGCGTAAGAAATAAAGCAAATAGATTACTGGGATTTATATCAAGAAGTGTAAGCAACAGAAGTCCAGCGGTTATATTACAGCTTTATACATCATTAGTAAGGCCTCACCTAGATTATGCAGCTCAGTTCTGGTCTCCATTTTACAGAATGGATATAAATTCGTTAGAAAACATTCAGCGACGAATGACAAAGTTAATTCATAGCATTAGAAATCTTCCGTATGAAGAAAGATTGAAGACCCTTAAATTACATTCACTTGTAAGACGAAGAATGAGGGAGACATGATCGAGGTATATAAGTGGAAGATGGGTATTAATAAGGGGGATATAAATAAGGTCTTGAGGATATCTCTCCAAGAGAGAACCCGCAATAATGGATTCAAATTGGATAAGTTTAGATTTTGAAAGGATATAGGAAAATATTGGTTTGGAAATAGGGTAGTTGATGAGTGGAACAGTCTGCCTAGTAGGGTCATTGAAGCTATGACCTTGGGTAGTTTCAAATTTAGGTTGGATAAATTCATGAGTGAGAGGGGTTGGATTTGAGTGGGACTCGCACTTGAGTTAATAGAATCTTCAAAGCTTATTTCTTGGGTAGAATTGAAAATTAGGTTGGGCAATTATTCTGTTAGTGGGATGGATTGTGAAGGACCTGCCTAGTATGGGCCAACAGGCCTGCTGCAGTGTTCCTCCTTTCTTATGTTCTTATGTAATCAGTCCCTCGGTCTTGGAGTTGGTGTGAAGAGCACCGTAGTCGTGAAGATTCTGAAGCACAGGCAAGAAAGCTGGCGCTTATATAATGGCGTCAGGTGAAAAATGGGACGGTAGCAGACGAAGGCATTGTCACTGGTAGGCAAGATTCCCCAGTGGAAGTAGGTCATGTCCAAAGCCTACCAGTGACAATGCCTTCGTCTGCTACCGTCCCATTTTTCACCTGCCGCCAGTATATAAGAGCCAGCACTTCTACCGTCTTCAAATTATATCCCAGAATTTGTATTGATAAAGCCACTGGAGGGCGAAACGTCTACAATAAAGACACCCAGATGTTGCACATGTGTCTAATTTTCATCTTGTCGGTACTGTATACCATTCATGTGCAACTTGTCATGCACTGCAACATCATGGAATCTTGGTCTTACCTTCATCGGCTAAACGCGACTATGAAACCAATGTAGTTACTGAATCATAGATAAATTTAAATGGATTATTTCAAGTGTATAGAACAAAGAACGGGGAGAAAAGGAGGCCCTATGGGAACTAGATCTGGTTAGCTAATTATTGATAATGAGCAGGAAATGTGCTTTCTTCTTAAGTTATATTGTTTCAGTCCACACACAAGAAGACATAAATGATATCCCAGCATTTAATAATTATGGAAATAAATGGTATAAAATACCGACACAATGGAAAAATAAACACATAAGCAGTATAATGTGATCCTTTATTGACAACGTTTCGCCCACGCAGTGGGCTTTATCGAGTCACAGACAGTCTGTGACTCGATAAAGCCCACTGCGTGGGCGAAACGTTGTCAATAAAGGATCACATTATACTGCTTATGTGTTTATTTTTCCATTTAATAATTATACAAGGCCAGAAGAAAATAAGTAATATTAGAGTCACGAGGGATATGGTTTTCAAGGAAGTAGACAAATTTAAGGGTCCTTAAAGAGTGCAAGTGGGAACTTAGTCAGCCACTAAGAAGCCATTTTAGATATCACTCCATACCTGATTTGTTCCAGTGATATCAAAGATGGCTGAAGTTTGATTTATTGCAATTACAGTAAATCGAACGTTAATAGTAGACAAATTGTTAGAATTAGCTAAAGCCAATATAACAAGAGGCCACCATAATGAGCATAAATTGATTAATGAGTCTCAACACGGATTCAAAAAGGATCGTTCACGTCTGACAAATTTACTGTTCTTCAGTAAAGCATTTGAGGCAGTGGGCCACGATATGGAATATGATATTTTTCATTTGGATTTCATCAAGGCCTTTGATAGGCTACCACATAAAAGATTGTAGGAAAAAGTGACAGCTCACGGAATAGGAGGGTGACCCGGGGCCTAGTAGGCATAGCTCTCGCTTCACACGCTGAGGGTCCGTGGTTCGATTGCCGCCAAAGGTGGAAAACATTCGGCGTGTTTCCTTACATCTGTTGTCGCTGTTCACCCATCAGTAAAATGGGTACATGGGTGTTAGTCGACTGGTGTGGGTCGCATCCTGGGATAAATTGACCTAATTTGCGGGAAATGCTCAGCATAACAAGCGGCTTCCTATATAGTAGTATGTCATTGATGTCAGCTATGGTCTGTATACCTTGTACATGTACTTGTAGTAAATAAAGAAATTATTATTATTATTATTATTATTATTATTAATTAATTAATGTTCTGTCATGGATCGATGCATAACTGATGAATAGAAAACAGAGAGTTTGCATAAAAGAGGTGAACTTCGAATGGGAATCAGTCACAAATGACGTTCCACAAAGATCAGTTTTAGGCACATTTCTAGACGAGGTATAACAAGTGACATGAGTAAATTTGCTAATGATACAAATATAGGCCGAATAATAGACTCAAAGTAGGATACCATTGAACGACAGGTAGATTTGGACAAATTAATGTCTTTGTCTGAAAAGTGGCAGATGAAGTTCAATGTGGACAAGTGTAAAGTCCCAGTCCTTAGGAATGATAATAAGAAAATAACTAGGGTTATTTTAAATAACCCTCGTAGTTATAAACTAGGTGATATAGAGCTTAATCACACAGAATGTGAAAAACAAACTTGGGTTATGGTTTACCTGCAAAGGGTTTCGGGGTGTCAACGCCCCCGCGGCTCGGAAATCTAATGCCAAGACAACAGTACCTAAGTGTGCGCAATTAGACTGACAGATTACTTGGATTCATATCGAGAAGTAAAAGTAACCGGAGTCTAAAAGTTATTTTACAGCTCCATACATCACTTGTAAGACCTCACTTAGATTATTCTGCTCAGTTTTGGTCTCCTTACTACAGAATACACAGAAGTGCATGGGAAATACAGAGATGGGTGAAAGATAATTCATTTAATAAGGGATTTGTCATGTAAGGATAGACTGAGCGCCCTGAACCTTAAATTTCTTGAGAGACGTAGAATGAGGGAAGATACCATTGAAGTATATAAGTGGCGAAACGTTTCCTCTAATAAATGTCCTAGACTGTAAGTGTCATTTCCCACATCTTGTTGGTATCACCAGACCGCTCCTGGAGACCCAGATATTGTCACAATAAAATGTCACATTAGTCGCATTTGTGTCCTAGGGGCGAAACGTTTCCTTATAAATGTCCTGAACTGTACACAGGTGTTTTTTTTCTTCCACGGGTTTCTTAATATTTCTCCAGCTTACATTGAGTCACAGTCGTTGTAAGGGATTGTGTCACCTACCTGGAGTCTACCTGGAGGGTCACTATGAGTCTGTTTCACTGTCAACTCAAGGGAGGTTCCTTGTCGCTGGTGAGGAGCTCCTGATCTAGGGAATTGGATCTGTGCTTCAGTTACCTGAATTAAGCCTGAATGCCTTCAATCCCCCCCAGGCGCTGTATAATCCCTACGGTTTTAGAGCTCACCCATAATAATAATAATAATTATAATAGTAATAATAATAATAACAATAATAATAATAATAATAATAATAATCGTCTTCACTACGATTTCTATATACGCTCGACCAGGTTTCTCTGTATATAACTTGATAAAGCCACAGCTTGCGCGAACTTTGTCAATAAATGATCTCTTTCCACTGCCTCGCATGGGCCAGTAGGCCTGCCGCAGTATTCCTTCATTCTTATGTCCTTTTTTGTGTCTGTTTAGAATGGGCCAGTAGGCCTGCAACAGTGCTCCTTCTTTCTTTTGTTCGTTTGTTTCAGTGGTGTAGGTATTTTATACCATTTCTCTCAATATCTGAGCAGTTGAATTATTTTTTTCCAGTGAGCATTGTTTTCAATAATTTGAAACCCTCTTGTCTTCTCGCAGCTGGTCATGGAAGCCGTAAATAAAGTGGGTGACTGCTTCGTGTATTAGCGAGTATTAGCGAGTATGCTTATGTATAATAATCAATGTAGTCTGACAGTATCGCATTTACCTACCTAATTTTCCCTTCTTGCCATTCTTGTTTTCGGTCAGGTAAAACACAGCCTGTTTACAATCCCCTGGAATCCCACAGATAATCGGAATCCCACACCAGACCAGCCACACTTCTTGTCCGTCAGAATGAACAGTAATTAACCTCTAAATTGCCACCCATCTCCTTATGTACGGCTCTCAAAAAGTAGCAAACGAGATTTAACGAAGTTTGGAGATTACAAACGAAATCTAGTGGATATGTTTGCGAGCGCTCAATTACTCCAGCTGGGTTTATCTGGTCCAGCATCAACGCTCGAAGCGTCCAGTTAACCACGACTCTATTGCAGGCTATAAAACACCCAGGGTGAGCGTCCTGCCCGCATACGCCAGTGTGGTCTTGCGTGTGCACACCCAGGGTGAGCGTCCTGCCTGTATACACCAGTGTGGTCTTGCGTGTGCACACCCAGGGTGAGCGTCCTGCCTGTATACACCAGTGAGGTCTTGTGTGTGTACACCCAGGGTGAGCGTCCTGCCTGTATACACCACTGTGGGCTTGTGTGTGTACACCCAGGGTGAGCGTCCTGCCTGTATACACCACTGTGGGCTTGTGTGTGTACACCCAGGGTGAGCGTCCAGCCCGTATACACCAGTGTGGTCTTGCGTGTGTTCACCCAGAGGGAGCGTCCTGCCTGTATACACCAGTGTGGTTTTGTGTGTGTACACCCAGGGTAAGCGTCCTGCCTGTATACGCCAGTGTGGTCTTGCATGTGCACACCCAGGGTGAGCGTCCTGCCTGTATACACCAGTGTGGTTTTGTGTGTGTACACCCAGGGTAAGCGTCCTGCCTGTATACGCCAGTGTGGTCTTGCATGTGCACACCCAGGGTGAGCGTCCTGCCTGTATACACCAGTGTGGTCTTGCATGTGCACACCCAGGGTGAGCGTCCTGCCTGTATACACCAGTGTAGTTTTGTGTGTGTACACCCAGGGTAAGCGTCCTGCCTGTATACGCCAGTGTGGTTTTGTGTGTGTACACCCAGGGTGAGCGTCCTGCCTGTATACACCAGTGTGGTCTTGTGTGTGTACACCCAGGGTGAGCGTCCTGCCTGTATACACCAGTGTGGTCTTGTGTGTGTACACCCAGGGTGAGCGTCCTGCCTGTATACACCACTGTGGTCTTGTGTGTATTGCATACGAGAGAGGAGAGAGGAGAATGATATAGGTAAGAGTAGTAGAAAAAGAAGTAGTCAACGGAGAAAGGAAGAAGAAGAAGAAAATGAAAAATATAAATATAAACAGAAAAGAATAAGACGAAGAAAGTCAGGTAGAGACGCAGACAGTGCTAGGGAGAGATTCATAGACATGGAAGGGAGAGAGACAGGGAGATAACTAAAGTGAACCAGTAGGAGAACCTGAGAAGTATTCAGAGAGAGATCTATGGAGACAACCAGCACCTGTCAGTACACCTGACATCACAGAAACAACACATACCGGCACACCTGACATCAGTGCTCCATCTGCCAACCCTGAGTCAAGTTCTCCACCAGTGACTGTCGTAGTTAACAATCAGCTGACCGAGACTTTATCTCAGCAAGTACAGGGATAACGCGCGAGTAACAGGGATATATTGGGTAAGCTTGGAAGAGGACGTAGAAGAGAGAGAGGTAGCCACAGAAGTCTTATCTCCCGCCAGCACAGTCCAGGCTAGTGCCCACCAGGAGCACAATCATCAGACTCACAAGCAGAACTAACTAAATGAGTGGCCAAATCAGCAGTAAAACACAAGAAGTGCAGGAAATAGTACACTACCCTGCCAATCACCCAGGAAGTGCTTCTGCCTTCACCGACGGGGATACACCACCCTGCCAATCACCCAAGAAGTGCTCCTGCCTTCACCGAAGGGGATACACCACCCTGCCAATCAAGCAGGAAGTGCTTCTGCCTTTACCAAAGGGGATACACCACCCTGCCAATCAAGCAGGAAGTGCTTCTGCCTTTACCAAAGGGGATACACCACCCTGCCAATCACCCAGGAAGTGCTCCTGCCTTCACCGAAGAGGATACACCACACTGCCAATCAAGCAGGAAGTGCTCCTGCCTTCACCGACGGTGATACACCACCCTGCCAATCACCCAGGAAGTGCTTCTGCCTTTACCAAAGGGGATACACCACCCTGCCAATCACCCAGGAAGTGCTCCTGCCTTCACCGAAGGGGATACACCACCCTGCCAATCAAGCAGGAAGTGCTTCTGCCTTCACCGAAGGGGATACACCACCCTGCCAATCAAGCAGGAAGTGCTTCTGCCTTCACCGAAGGGGATACACCACCCTGCCAATCAAGCAGGAAGTGCTTCTGCCTTCACCGAAGGGGATACACTACCCTGCCAATCACCAAGGATGAAGTTCAATGTGGACAAGTGTAAGGTGCTAGTCGTTGGTAATGAAAATATCCCTCGAATTTATAAACTAGGTGAAGTTGAGCTTGATCATACAGAATGTGAAAAAGACTTGGAGTCATGGTAAGCAGAAATCTAAAGCCAAGACAACAGTGCCTAAGTGTGCCAATAAGGCTAACAGATTACTAGGATTTATTTCAAGAAGTATAAGCAACAGAAGTCCAAAAGTTATTTTACAACTCTATACATCACTAGTGAGACCTCATTTGGATTATGCAGCTCAGTTTTGGTCTCCTTACTACAGGATGGATATAGATTCATTGGAGAACATACAAAGAAGAATGACTAAAATGATTTACAGTATAAGAAATCTCCCGTATGAAGATAGACTTAGAGCATTGAATCTCCACTCTCTGGAGAGACGTAGAATGAGGGAGATATCATCGAGGTGTACAAGTGGATGATGGGCATAAACAAAGGAGATATTAATAAAATACTGAGGATATCGAACCAAGTAAGAACCAGAAATAACGGATTTAAATTGGATAAATTTAGATTTAGAAAGGACATAGGCAAGTACTGGTTTTCGAACAGAGTTGTAGATGCGTGGAACAATCTTCCGAGTAGGGTGATAGAGGCTAGGACCTTGGGTGGCTTTAAAAGAGATTGGACAAATATAAGAGTGGGAGGGCTGGGTTTGATTAGTGTCGTGAGTACAGGAGTAAATTCTTAGGTAGTGGTGGTTTTGATAAGGACCTGCCTTGTATGGGCCAGTAGGCCTTCTGCAGTGTTCCTCCATTCTTATGTTCTTCTTAAGTGCTCCTGCCTTCACCGAAGGGGATACACAACCCTGCCAATCAAGCAGGAAGTGCTTCTGTCTTCACCGAGGAGGATACACCACCCTGCCAATCAAGCAGGAAGTGCTTCTGCCTTCACCGACGGGGATACACCACCCTGCCAATCACCCACGTACTGCTCCTGTATTTACCGAAGGGGATAAACCACTAACTGTCTGCGAGATATCAAGTGTAATTACCGCCACAAGAGGTAACATCACGAATATTGCTTTCCCATCTAAAAGATGCTGGGCTGACAAGATCCCCAGTTCTATATATAGCTATTCTCAGAACAAACTAGCAAGATTTCATGATCGTAGTGTATAAGTGGAAGATGGGTATTAACAAAGGGGATATAAATAGTCTTGAGGATATCTCTCCAAGAGAGAACCCGCAATAATGGATTCAAATTAGACAAGTTTAGATTTAGAAAGGATGTAAGAAAGTATTGGTTTGGAAATAGGGTAGTTGATGAGTGGAACAGTCTGCCTAGTAGGGTTATTGAGGCTAAAACGTTGGGTAGTTTCAAATTTAGGTTGGATAAACACATGAGTGAGAGTGGTTGGATTTGAGTGGGACTTGCACATGGGTAAATAGAATTATCAGAGCTTATTGCCTGGGAAGCATTGAAAATTGGGTTGGGCAAATATCCTGTTAGTGGGATGGATTGTGAAAGACCTGCCTAGTATGGGCCAACAGGCCTGCTGCAGTGTTCCCCCTTTCTTATATTCTTAAGTCGCGAACATTCTTACATGTCACCCTCCCAGCTACTCCAATCTCAGCTCAGCAGGTGGTTTCGTGTCTAACACAAGACAGCAGAGCTACGCCCCAGTGGCTGTCCCTTACACATATATATTTAGTCAAACTAAGCACAAGCTTGAGAAACCAGTTTGTCAGCATGCTGTATGTCAACGTGAGGAGCTTCATTGCTTATGTTGGTGAACTAACACAATTTCGTTAACAGTCACCGTCCTGATAAATAATATATATATATATATATATATATATATATATATATATATAATATATATATATATATATATATATATATATATATATATATATATATATATATATATATATATATATATATATATATATATATATATATATAATATATATATATATATATATATATATATATATATATATATAATATATATATATATATAATATATATAATATATATATATATATATATATATATGTCGTGCCGATTAGGTAAAACTTGCGATTTTGGCTTAAATAGCAACGCTCACCTTGCCATATATGACAAGTGAACATTTGTGTATGCAATAATTTCGCCAAAATCATTCTGAACATAACGAAAAAATATATTTAATTATGTTTGTTTATTATTAAATTAATGTTAACGTATCTAAAATATATTTAGTTGGGTTAGGCTAAATTAAATTGAGCTTGTTGAAATAAGGTTAGGTAGGTTTTCAAAGTTTCTCTTGGTACAAAATTATAAATTCTTACATTAACATAAATGAAAAAAATATATCTTTAAACGTATAAGAGAAAATTTTAGAAAGGACTTAATTTTAGATGAGTTCTTGCTAATTGACCAGTTTTACCTAATCGGCACGACATATATATATATATATATAAAATATATATTATATATATATATATATATAATATATAATATATATATATATATATATATATAATATATAATATATATATATATATATATATATATATATATATATATATATATATATATATATATATGGTGAGCGAAAATCACACATGACGCTCTAACCCACAGGACCACGCAATCCTACAAGAATCACGCACCCAGCAAAGCTAGGTGTCTTACCGTGATACGAGGGCATACAGTGATGTGGGTGCCTCTGAGCTAATTTCATTCTACTCCCGTTTGGTGTACTAGCCTCTACGAACAGTATTTTATATTATTGTAACCATGAATGAGTGGTACACCAAACGGGGAGCAGAGTGAAATTGGCTCAGAGACCCACCACCTATGTCCTCGGATCGATAAACACCTAGTCTGTGCGTGATCTGGATGGTGATCCTGTAGAACGTCATGTGTGATTTTCGCTCACTATGGATATATCTACAGTTCACTTGTCTAAGAAACAAATTACCCTAAAAATTTAAGTACTAGCTGTATGTGAGAACTTATGAAGCTCTTCACTTACTAAATTTATGATACACCAGATGGCAACACCTACAAGAGCTTCACCGTAGATACAATCAACGTTATGAAGTGAATTTCTTCCTTCATGCCACCAACAAGAAGAGGGATTCTCAAGTTTTCCATCATTAACACCCTCGGCTTGACGTATTTCTCCATTTAACCCCTTACTTCCATGCAAAAAAATATCGCCATCATAAAGGGACAGAAAAACAATGTCAGAAAAAATAAATTATTCAGGTTTTGTAATTTTTTTTACCCCCCAAGGGGTAAATTTACCCTTGTTGAGAATCACTGTACTAGAGGAATCCAGCCGCTCGTCCCCTACCAGCAGAACATTTGCTCTCACTGTCACCTCTGCCCATCACAACGAGTCGGACCCATATCCTTCATTGATACTATTTCCTTTTTCTGATCGTCACCAGCAGGAAGTTGGGCTGATTAACCATACCCTTCCACTATTCTACAATAATCCTCTTTCCTATCTCATCGTTTACTCTTCCCCCCGTCTCCTCCTCCCTTTCTCTCTCTTACAGATTGAGGGGTGTGATGGGTCTTCTCCCTTGCCACCCCTCAACCTCACTTCCTCTGACCCAGGAGCCTTGGAATATGTCAGAGGACATCCGCTCAATATTTACATTGTTCATTACTGTACCTTTATTGTTCTCCACAAATTAATGATTTATATAAGAACACAAGACTGGATGAACAATCCAGTAAGATTGTTGGGCCATGCTAGGCAGGTTCAACTCACACCTACCCCCATTCATTCATGCACCCTTCCAACCTGTATTTAAAGCTATCATTGTTCGTGCTTTAACGGGGCTTCCTGAGAATTCTTCTACTTGTCTACCATTCATTTACCAAACTAATACGTTCTTATTCAGTTTCCAAATCTGAATTTCTCCAAATTGAATCCATTTTTGTGAGTCCTGCCAGTACTATTTCCTCCATTTTTATGTTTATTCATAGACAGTCGTTCACTACAATAATAACAATATCTTTATTTACTACAAGTACATGTACAAGGTATACAGATCATAGCTGACATCAGTGACATACTACTATATAGAAAGTCACTTATTATGCTGAGCATTTCCCGCAAATTAGATCAGTTTTGTCCCAGGATGCGACCCACACCAGTCCACTAACACCCAGGTACCCATTTTATACTGATGGGTGAACAGGGACAGCAGGTGTCTTATGGAAACACGTCCCTAATGTTTTCCATCCGTACCGGAGATTTGAACTCCGGACCTCAGTGTGTGAGCTGAGTGCGCTAGCGATTGAGCTCGTGAACTACCGTATATCTCGGCTATAAGGCGCATATAAAACATATGTGACGATGTTTCCAAGTAGATATAACGTACCATTAGTAAACAATTGTTAAATTGTAACCCAAAGTTTACCCTTGACCCTGAGCATATAAGACTCAGGCTGATTTTCCTAGACTTTTGTGGGAAAAAAGCGTGTCTCATATTGTTAGGGTGGCACTGAAAGTGGGTGGGCAAATGTTCTGTTAGTGGGTTGGTATTGTAAAGGACCTGCCAAGTATGGGCCAACAGGCCTACTGCAGTGTTCCTCCTTTCTTATGTTCTTATATACCGGTAAATGGATTTGAGAGGCTATTTAAAGAGACAGCACAGTCATGGTTGATGACGTTGTTGGCAATGTGTCACAGAAGTGTTGTCTGTATTCATCTTTGAAATCTTACTAATGTAAACGTCGTGGCACAGTGTTGGACCTACTTACATGCCAGCGCCACAGAATCCATGACAAGAAAGAAGTTTGAACTTGGAGGCAAAAAAAATTAATGTTCCAAAGTATAGTGACATTATTTTTTTTACCAGGTTCAAACAACATAAAAGTGTTGATATTTCAAAGTATAGTGATATTAATACTTTTATGGATTGAGAATATTGCAGTGTAAAGGAGGCGAGAGGCAGCGGAGATGTCATGTTTGAGAGCAATGCGTGGTGTGGATATCATGCGGAGAATTCAGTGTAGAAATTATATGGCAGTGTGAGGTACCCAAGGATATAATTTTGGGAGCTGAGGAGGGGTTGTTGAGATGGTAGGGGCATGCAGAGGTTGGGGAGGAATAGGTTGACGAAGAGGAGGGGGGTATAAATCTGGAGTAAAAGGTAGAAGGGAGAAGGGGTCACCCCAATAATAGTTGAATGGAGCGGTCATCCCAGGAAACGTTGGAGGGAAAGAATACAAGAGGCTTTGAGTTTTAGGGGCCTGGACATCTAACAGGCTTGTGTGAGTGAGTTAGACTGGAGTGCATGGACACAATTGGTTTTCAGTGGATCGGGAAACCGGTTACCCAGACTTGAGACCTGGAGGTGGGAAGGGCAGTGTCTGCACTGTGGAGGAGAAGTGGGAAGAGCAGTGTCTGCACTGTGGAGGAGAGGTGGGAAGGGCAGTGCCTGCACTGTGGAGGAGAGGTGGGAAGGGCAGTGCCTGCACTGTGGAGGAGAGGTGGGAAGGGCCGTGCCTGCACTGTGGAGGAGAGGTGGGAAGGGCAGTGCCTGCACTGTGGAGGAGAGGTGGGAAGGGCAGTGCCTGCACTGTGGAGGAGAGGTGGGAAGGACACTGCCTGCACTGTGGAGGAGAGGTGGGAAGGGCAGTGCCTGCACTGTGGAGGAGAGGTGGGAAGGGCAGTGCCTGCACTGTGGAGGAGAGGTGGGAAGGGCAGTGCCTGCACTGTGGAAGAGAGGTGGGAAGGGCCGTGCCTGCACTGTGGAGGAGAGGTGGGAAGGGCAGTGCCTGCACTGTGGAGGAGAGGTGGGAAGGACAGTGCCTGCACTGTGGAGGAGAGGTGGGAAGGGCAGTGCCTGCACTGTGGAGGAGAGGTGGGAAGGGCAGTGCCTGCACTGTGGAGGAGAGGTGGGAAGGGCAGTGCCTGCACTGTGGAGGAGAGGTGGGAAGGGCAGTGCATGCACTGTGGAGGAGAGGTGGGAAGAACAGTGCCTGCACTGTGGAAGAGAGGTGGGAAGGGCAGTGCCTGCACTGTGGAGGAGAGGTGGGAAGGGCAGTGCCTGCACTGTGGAGGAGAGGTGGGAAGGGCAGTGCCTGCACTGTGGAAGAGAGGTGGGAAGGGCAGTGCCTGCACTGTGGAGGAGAGGTGGGAAGGGCAGTGCCTGCACTGTGGAGGAGAGGTGGGAAGGGCAGTGCCTGCACTGTGGAGGAGAGGTGGGAAGGGCAGTGCCTGCACTGTGGAGGAGAGGTGGGAAGGGCAGTGCCTGCACTGTGGAGGAGAGGTGGGAAGGGCAGTGCCTGCACTGTGGAGGAGAGGTGGGAAGGGCAGTGCCTGCACTGTGGAGGAGAGGTGGGAAGGGCAGTGCCTGCACTGTGGAGGAGAGGTGGGAAGGGCAGTGCCTGCACTGTGTAGGAGAGGTGGGAAGGGCAGTGCCTGCACTGTGGAGGAGAGGTGGGAAGGGCAGTGCCTGCACTGTGGAGGAGAGGTGGGAAGGGCAGTGCCTGCACTGTGGAGGAGAGGTGGGAAGGGCAGTGCCTGCACTGTGGAGGAGAGGTAACCTGATTATGTTGTAAGTACACGTCAGGATAAACAGCTACTGAGTGAATTTTAATTAATATGTTTTCTTCTTTGGGTCTAATTGCTTTGCGGGACACAGCCATTGGTATATGTATATGTATATTATCTCCCAGTCCACAGCAGGATTTGAACCTGCACACTATCAAAATACCCTGTACTTTTGCTACACAGCCAAACTCCAAAAAAAGTATGGACGCCTAGCCAAAGCTAGGAGGTGGATCCCATACTCTGGAGCACCAGATTTGTGATACAATATTTCATCAAATCCTGCCACATGCAGTGAACTTCGAAAGATCCTAAAGTTCAGTGGCGACCTCCTCAGAATCAACTGTTTGGCCTATTTCTGTCATCAGCCATTTTACTCATGTCACTCATTATTCCTTCCTCCGTATGTTATGCATATCGTAAGAGACCAGGAGCAAGGGGCTAGTAATCCCTTCTCCTGTATGCTTTACTAAATGTAAAAGTTTTTAGTACCCTGCCTTGTGGGAGACGGCTGGTATGATATATAATATATATATATATATATATATATATATATATATATATATATATATATATATATATATATATATATATATATATATATATATTTTTTTATATATATTTATTT
The DNA here is from genome assembly GCA_009830355.1 of Cherax destructor. Lineage (NCBI taxonomy): Eukaryota > Metazoa > Arthropoda > Malacostraca > Decapoda > Parastacidae > Cherax > Cherax destructor. The sequence goes on from WNWK01003773.1 coordinate 137,326, forward strand.
ATTTATTATTAACATCGGCGTTTCCCACCAAGGCAGAGTGGCCCAAAAAAGAAAAACTTTCACCATCATTCACTCCACTGTCTTGTCAGAGGCGCGCTTACACTACAGTTATAAAACTACAACATTAACACCCCTCCTTCAGAGTGCCGGCACTGTACTTCCCATCTCCAGGACTCTAGTCTGGCCTGCCGGTTTCCATGAATCCCTTCATAAATGTTACCTTGCTCACACTCCAACAGCACGTCAAGTCCTAAAAATCATTTGTCTCCATTTGCTTCTATCTAACACGCTCACGCACGCTTGCTGGAAGTCCAAGCCCTCGCACACAAAAACCTCCTTTACCCCATCCCTCCAACCTTTCCTAGGCCGACCCCTACCCCACCTTCCCTCCACTACAGATTTATACACTCTCGAAGTAATTCTACTTCGTTCCAGCCTCTCTACATGTCCAAACCATGTCGTACTGAAAAAGAAAAATTGGTAATTTTGGCATAAATAACAACGCACTTCTTCCCGAATAAGACAAGCGAAAATTTGTGTATGCAATAATTTCGCAAAAATCATTCTGAACCAAACGAAACAAAATACTTTTCACTGTGTTTATTATTAAATTATTGCAAACTTATATAAAATATATTTAGTTGGATTAGGTAAATTAAATTACGCATTTTATTATAAGGTTAGGTAAGCTTCCTAAGGTTCTTTTGGTACAAAATCCTTCATTTTTATATTAACAAATAAAAAAAATACATCTTTATCCACTTCTCCGAGGCTATGGGTCCCACAATTTACACCAGACGTGGACCTCATCTTTAAAAATATAACAGAAAATTTATAAAGGACTTAATTTTAAATGAGTTCTTGCTAATTGACCAGTTTTACCCATTCGGCAAGACACACACACACACACACACACACACACACACACACACACACATACACACACACATACACACACACACACATACACACACACACACACACACACACACACACACACACACACACACACACACACACACACACACATACACACACACATACACAAAAACACATACACACACACACACATACACACACACACACACACACATATATATATATATATATATATATATATATATATATATAAATATATATATATATATATATATATATATATATATATATATATATATATATATATATATATATATATATATATATATATATATATATAAATTGTCTCGTCCACAGCAGGACTCGAACCTGCAAACTCTGTATCAGAGTAACCAGTACTTTACCACTGAGCTAGACCCCAGAGTGTATGGGCCCAGCCGGAGCCAGACGATATTTCCCCATCCCCGGGAGCAAGCTCGTTTTCAAAATTATTTCGTCAAATCCTGCCACATGCAGTGGACAACGAAAGAATTTTGAAATGCTAATTCGCAAACAGGCGAAATGTGGCAGGATTTGATGAAATAACTTTCAAAACGGCTTGGGTGCCCCGGGGGAGGAAACATCGTCCTGCTCCGCTGGAACGCCCATCTTTCTGGGGTCTGCTCAGTGGTAAAGTACTGGTTACTCTGATACAGAGTTTGTTCAGTCCTGCTGAACAAGGAAATGTTTATATATATATATATATATATATATATATATATATATATATATATATATATATATATATATATATTATATATATGTGTGTGTGTGTGTTTTGTGTTATATATATATATATATATATATATATATATATATTTTTTTTTTTTTTTAACACATCGCCGTTTCCCACCAGGCAGGGTGGCCCAACAAACAAAAACTTTCATCATTCACTCATCACTGTCTTGACAGATCGCGCTTACACTACAGTTATAAAACTGCAACATTAACACCCCTCCTTCAGAGTGCAGACACTGTACTTCCCATCTCAGGAATCAAGTCCGGCCTGCGGTTCCCTAAACCCTTCAAAGTTACCTTGCCTACCTCCAACAGCACGTCAAGTCCTAAAAACCATTTGTCTCCATTCACTCCTATCTAACACGCTCATGCACGCTTGTTCGAAGTTCAAGCCACTCCACGCAAAAACCTCCTTTACCCCTACCTCCAACCTTTTCTAGGCCGACCCCTACCCCGCCTTCCCTCCACTACAGATTTTACACTCAGAGTCATTCTATTTTGTTCCATCCTCTCTATATGTCCAAAATCTCAACAACCCCTCCTCAGCTCTCTAATAATAGTTTTGGTAATCCCCACCTCCTAATCTCCAAACTATGGATTTCTGCATTATATTCACACCACACATTGACCTCAGACACGACATCTCCACTGCCTCCAGCCTTCTCCTTGTTGCAACATTCACAACCCATGTCTCACACCCTACAAGAGTGTTGGTATAACTTTACTCTCATACATTCCCCTCTTTGCTTTCATGGATAAAGTTCTCTGACTCCACAAGCTCCTCAGTGCACCACTCACCTTTTTCCCCTCGTTAATTCTATGATTCACCTCATCCTTCATATACCCATCTGCTGACACATCCACTCTCAAATATCTGAATACATTCACCTCCTCCATACTCTCTCCCTCCAATCTTATATCCAATCTTAAGTTTTCTATTTTTTTTATCCTCATCACCTTACTCTTTCCTTTATTCACTTTTAATTTCCTTCTTTTACATACCCTACCAAACTTATCCACCAACCTCTGCAACTTCTCTTCAGAATCCCCCAAAAGCACAGTGTCATCAGCAAAGAGCAACTGTGACAACTCCCACTTTGTGTTAGATTCTTTATCTTTTAACCCTACACCTCTTGCCAACACCCGAGCATTCACTTCTCTTACAACTCCATCTATAAATATATTGAACAACCATGGTGACATCTCACATCCCTGTCTAAGACCCACTTTTACTGGGAAATAATCTCCCTCTCTCCTACATACTCTAACCTGAGCCTCACTATCCTCGTAAAAACTTTTCACCGCTTTCAATAACCTACATCCTATTCCATACATTTGCAACATCTGCCACATTGCTTCCCTATCCACCCTATCATATGCCTTTACCAAATCCATAAATGCCACAAACACCTCTTTACCCTTATCCAAATATTGTTCACCTATATGTTTCACTGCAAACACTGAGTCTACACATCCCCTACCCTTCCTAAAGCCTCCTTGTTCATCTGCTATCCTGCTATCCGTCTTACTCCTAATTCTTTCAATAATAACTCTACCATAAACTTTACCAGGTATACTCAACAGACTTATTCCCCTATAATTTTTGCACTCTCTTTTGTCCCCTTTACCTTTATACAAAAGAACTATGCATGCTCTCTGCTAATCCCTAGGTACCTTACCCTCTTCCATACATTTATTAAATAATATATATATATATATATGCTGCAGCGAGGAGGAGGCTGGAGGCAGTGGAGATGTCCTGTCTAAGGGCAATGTGTGGTGTAAATATTATGCAGAAAATTCGGAATGTGGAAATTAGGAGAAGGTGTGGAGTTACTAAAAGTATTTGTCAGAGGCTGAAGAGGGGTTGTTGAGGTGGTTTGGTCATTTAAGAGAATGGATCAAAAGAATGACTTGGAGAGCGTATAAATCTGTAGGGATAGGAAGGCGGGGTAGGGGTCGTCCTAGAAAGGTTGGAGGGAAGGGGTAAAGGAGGTTTTTTGGGCGAGGGGCTTGGACTTCCAGCAAGCATGTGTGAGCGTGTTAGAAAGGAGTGAATGGAGACAATGGTTTGGGACATGATGATCTGTTGGAGTGTGAGCAGGGTAACATTTTGTGAAGGGATTCAGGAAACCAGTTAATTGATTTAGTTGGACTTGAGTCCTGGAAATGGAAGTACAAGGCCTGCACTTTAAAGGAGGGGTCTGAGATAGTGACAGCTGGGAGGGACTTTTCTCAGCTGTCGTATCTGAGCTCCTCTGCAAAGACAGTGATTATGTATGAGTGTGGTGAAAGTGTTGAATGATGATGAAAGTATTTTTTTTTGGGGATTTTCTTTCTTTTGGGTCACCCTTCCTCGGTGGGATACGGCCGACTTGTTGAAATATATATATATATATATATATATATATATATATATATATATATATATATATATATATATATATATATATATATATATATGTACATACATACACTCAGTGGCCTCTTTATTAGGTACACCTGTATTAATGCTCATTAACACATATCAGCCAATCACGTGTCAGTACAGTAATGCCAAATAACAGGCAGACATAGCCAAGAGATATTACTTCAAACATATGATTTCCAGCAGGAATTTGATTTCACAGAGGATATGACCTCCAGCAGGAGCTGGAATCATTGCACAATGGATGTACTCTGCAGCTGGTCAGAAATTTTCTCACAAAGGATGTGATTTCAAGCAGAACTGAATTTTTCTTAGATAAAATATGACATCCAGTAGTTCAGAATTTTTTTTTAATATGACTTCAAAGCAAGACTGGAAATTTCCAGACACAGAATATGGCTTCCAGTCGGTCTGGGGATTTTAAACGCAAGGTTTTTATCGTATTTAACAAACGACGGTCGAATAACACACTGGTACCTATTTTTTACTTCTAGGATGACAGGGGCAGCAGCAGTGAAAGGAGATATGTTCATATGTTTCTCCTGGGAATTGTAAAGAGCATGTTGGGGGAGGAGAGAGGAGAGGTGGGGGAGAAATAAATGGGTTTAGGTCAAAGGCGAAGGAAAGTAGAATGAAGGGTTGGTGGGTGAAGGGAAGGAGAGAAGGACGGCGATGTTGAGGAGTGACAGATTGTAGATAAGTAAATTGGCAAAACAAATGGAGAGAGAGAGAGAGAGAGAGAGAGAGAGAGAGAGAGAGAGAAGAGAAAAGAGAGAAGAGAGAGAGAAGAGGAGAGAGAGAGAGAGAGAGAGAGAGAGAGAGAGAGAGAGAGAGAGAGAGAGGCCTATGTGTACCGCCGTCCACCACATTGCCTTCACCGAGAGTATCTTATAATTTTCAGTGACGTATTAAAGAGTCTGGGTAATATAAAACAAGGTGACTGTGATCAGCAACTCATCATGGCTCGTGTTTACTACTTTCATAACATCGGTAGTGAATATATAACATACAAGCTGGAATTATTGAGCCACCAGTGCAGTATGGCATCACTCCTCTGCTGGCCAACACGGCCCTACTGAGGTCAACTCTATCTCGCGTCTCTCTCTCTCTCTCTCTCTCTATTTTATCGTAATCCACTATCTGGATACTATACTAAGAGCTATTGCAGCGATTGTGGACACACAAGACGCCAGACATATCGTAAATACCGGGATCCCTCGTGAATAAGATTTGTTCGGATTTTTAACCCCGGAGGGTTAGCCACCCTGGATAACCCAAGAAAGTCAGTGCGTCATCGAGAACTGTCTTATTTCCAGGATGCTCCTGTCTGTCCCAACTACTGGACCACTACGACAAGGTCCTGGATGCTCTAGAAGACAAACAAAATGCAGATGTTATATACACAGACTTTGCAAAAGCCTTTGACAAGTGTGACCATGGTGTAATAGCACACAAAATGCGTGATAAAGGAATAACATGAAAAGTTGGTAGATGGATCTATAATTTCCTAACAAGTAGAACACAAAGAGTAGTAGTCAACAGAGTAAAGTCTGAGGCGGCTACAGTGAAAAGCTCTGTTACACAAGGCACAGTACTTGCTCCTATCCTGTTCCTCATCCTCATATCGGACATAGACATGGATATACGCCACAGTGCCGTGTCTTCCTTTGCAGATGATACCCGAATCTTGAAGACACTGCAAGACTCCAAGCAGACATAAACCAAATCTTTAAATGGGCTGCAGAAAACAATATGAAGTTAAATGATGAGAAATTTCAATTACTCAGATATGGAAAACGTGAAGAAATTAAAATCTCATCGGAGTACAAAACTAATTCCAACCACACAATAGAGCGAAAAACTAATGTCAAAGACCTGGGAGTGATCATGTCAGAGGATCTCACCTTCAAAGACCATAACACCGTAGCAATCGCATCTGCTAGAAAAATGACAGGATGGATAATGAGAACCTTCAAAACCAGGGATGCCAAGCCCATGTTGACACTTTTCAGGTCGCTTGTTCTATCTAGGCTGGAATATTGCTGCACACTAACTGCACCTTTCAAGGCAGGTGAAATTGCTGACCTAGTAAATGTACAGAGAACCTTCACCGCACGCATAACTACGATAAACCACCTCAATTACTGGGAACGCTTGAAGTTCTTAAACCTGTACTCTCTAGAACGCAGGCGGGAAGATACATTATTATATACACGTGAATAATTCTCGAGGGATTAGTACCAAACTTGCACACAAAAATCACTCCCTACGAAAGCAAAAGACTCGGCAGGCATGTAACATCCCCCAATGAAAAGCAGGGTGCCACTAGCACGTTGAGGTGTTATGGTCTTTGAAGGTGAGATCCTCTGACATGATCACTCCCAGGTCTTTGACATTAGTTTTCGCTCTATTGTGTGGTTGGAATTAGTTTGTACTCCGATGAGATTAATTTCTTCACGTTTTCCTATCTGAGTAATTGAAATTTCTCATCATTTAACTTCATATTGTTTTCTCAGCCCATTTAAAGATTTGGTTTATGTCTGTTGAGTCTTGAGTGTCTTCAAGATTCGGGTATCATCTGCAAGGAAGACACGGCACTTGGCGTATATCCAGTAGTATCAGGGGCCCAAGGCTGTTCAACTGTCTTCCAGCATACATCAGGGGGATTACCAACAAACCCCTGGCTCTCTTCAATCAGGCACTGGACAGGCACCTAAAGTCGGTACCTGACCAGCCAGGCTGTGGTTCGTACGTTGGACTGCGTGCGGCCAGCAGTAACATTATTATTATAATCAAAAGAAGCGCTAAACCACAGTGGTTATACAGCGCTAGCAGTAACAGCCTGGTTGATCAGACTCTGATCCAACATGAGGCCTGGTCACAGACCGAACCGCAGGGGCGTTGACTCTGGAACTGTCTCCAGGTATACTCCAGGCATACCAGTCGGCTAACACCCAAGCACCCAGGTATTGCTAGGCGAACAGGGATAGCTGGTGTATGAAAACACACCCAACGTTTCCAGTCATGCCGAGGATTGAACCACGGACACTCAGTGTGTGAAACGAGCTCGTTGCACGCTAGATAGATAAAGACTTCTGTTGTAACCAGGTGGATCATCTCAGGAACTTGAAAAAACAGCCATAGACCTGTAACATATATATACCAGAGACGAGCTTGGCATCACAACAGGAATGATCAGAGGAGCAACTCCACTCTAATAATCAACAATGGTCAACTGGGCCGTGTTGCAAGGTTGCAACCAAGATATTCCATCAAAGGGAATCGCTTCCTGAGGTCCTAAGATCATTAGATTATCTTCAAACTGTTGAAGATAACCACAATTGGCTACATTAAGTGAAACAGGATGCTCAGCTGATGTTGACACCCTTGATGTGCCTTGGAATTCTCTCATTGAGATTAACACAACAGCAAAAGATTGGTGTGAATCTGTTGGCACTAGAGCTCTACAGACAGCCAGAGCTCGAATCACCGTAACTGAAAATTTCACTACAACTTCAAAAAAGAGGTATGGGTGGGGATCGAACTCACGGCAAGCGAGTCGTAAAACTCCAGGCCAGTGCGTTAGCCACTGAGCCAGCTGGCTACAATAAGAGTCATCCAAATAGGTATATTTATACACCATAGGGAGGTTAGCATGGGCACCACTGTGACCACAAATGCAAGTTTTTACAGATGAATCTCCCACCAGTGTGACCATGATGAACTCTAGCTCAAGTCCCCCTCAAACTGTCATCATGACTCACGAAATCATAATAACACGTAATAACATGCCAGCTGGCCAAGTGGCTTACGCACTGGCCTGGAGTTTTACGACTCACCCGCCGTGAGTTTGAGCCCCACCCGTATCGTGGTTTGTTTGTAATCGTGTTATTACGATTTCATGAGTCATGGTTACAAAATCTTTGGCCACCTCTCTGGGAACAGATCCATTACGCAACAACAAGGCAAGCCTTGGATCTGTCGGCTCCACTCATACACCTGACAGTATACCTGACATCACAGTTCCAACACCTAATGGTACACCTGACGTCAGTGCTTCACCTGCCAACTGCAAATCAGGTTCTACTTCACCAGTGACTGTAGTAGCTAACAGTCAACAGAACTAACACTGTACTTCAAAAAAAATGGCGGGCTAAAGCAAGAGTAGCAGGGGTATATCTGTCAGGTTTAGAGAGGTAACTACCCACAGCCATCTCATCTTCTACCAACAGAGCCTCAGTGAGGCCCACCTGGAATACAATCGTCAGACTCACAAACAACAGAATAACCCATGAAATGAGCTGCCAAATTAGCGGTGAAGCAAAAGAGGTGCAGGAAATAAAACACCATACTCGTAGGCACTTACTAAGTGTTCCCGCTGTCTCTAAAGGGGGCACACCACTGACAACTGTCTGTGAGACATTAGGTGTAATTAATGCCACGAGAGGGAACATCAAGAAAACTGCTGTCGAAACTAAAAGGTATGGATAAACAGGATCACCAGTTCTTTATAGAAGAAGCGAGCAGGATCTCAGAACTTTGAACACATTTACACATCACCCTCCCAGCTACTCCTATCTCAGCTCAACAGGTGGTTTAGTGTCTTACACAAGACAACAGAGCTTCGTCCCAGTGGCTGCCCCAGTGTCCTTCCTGTCTCATAAATCTAGCCAAACTAAGCACAATCATGAGAAACCAGTATATCTGCATCATGTCTGTCAACATCAGAAGCTTCATTACTAATGATGGTGAGCTCACGCAGTTTCGTGAATATTCATCGTCCTGACATGATCGACATGACCGCCATTGTTGAGACAGTTTTTGACGACAGGACTCCATGAAATTTTGCTAGAAATGCTGGCTACACATCACAGATGCGACATGCAGGCTCGGAGAGGAGGCGTTGCTGTATGCTTTTCTAAAAATATACATGTCCTGCTCATTGATGTTGCAATATCTAAACACCTGGAAATTATGTTCTGCTCTCTTTACATAAACTGTAGCACCTACATACTAGTATGTGACAGTGACAGCAAACAAACTCGATCAACTTCCTGATGGAAAATAGAACCCCCTTCTGCATTATCCTCAATGTCAGCAAATTATAATAGTTGATGACATCAACTAGCATCTTATACAAAGGGATTTCGATCAGTTTCTCGCAGTGTTTGACCTGACAAACTTTGTTTATTTCTCTTCTCATATATTTGGCTCGTCTCTTGACCCAGTAGTTGAGTGATCTGTCTGAAGGAATAGTCGCTTATAAACCTCTTGGTTATGTTGACGCATGTGACGTTATGTGGATAAATACGTGAGTGAAAGGGGTTGGATTTGAGTGGGACATGCACATGAGTTAGTGGATTTATCAGAGCTTATTGTTAGGGTAGAACTAAAGTGGGTTGGGCAAATATTCTGTTAGTGGATTGGATTTGTGAAGGACTTGCCCAGTATGGGCCAACAGGCCTACTGCAGTGTTCCTCCTTTCTTATGTTCTTATGTAAAAATCATCACATATACGTATGCTCATTCACATGGACTCACATATACTATACGCTTATGTATCGAAGGGGATTAGTGGTAGAGGGACTGTGGAGGAGGAGGGGAGTGACTGTAGGGGGTGTAATTTGGAAGCAGAGAGAGAAGTGGGATTCTTACACTATAAGTGTAGTGATGTCACTCCCACCTCACACCATAAGTGTAGTGATGTCACTCCCACCTCACACCATAAGTGTAGTGATGTCTCACTGGAAAATTAATGGACTGGAAAATACTCCCTGAACCAGTACCACTAGTATAGGGGTAAACAAAGAGAGAAAAGGAAAATTATAGTAGGATAATATGGGCATTTATACATATGGCACAGTGTGACCACCAGTTCTTGAGGTCAGAACTGGAAATCCCTTCCTTCCATGTTCCAATTATTGAGGATAGGAATAGACGAAACATAAGTGGAACAAAATACAATGAAATACAATGCCGACGAGTATTGTATAGTATGTATAATATTGTACTTATCTGACACAGCAACACGATGGTATTTTGCTTTAGGGGATGTCTTCTCTATCTTTGACAACTATTTAACATGACCTATGTCCAATAGAGGGTCCTGCTCACTTGAGATATCAACTATTACATCTCACTTTCTGCTTCAGTATATGCCTCTAGCCTCATGAGTCTTCTTTAGGTAAAGGGATTAAACACCTGTCCTCTTGTATTCTCTCTGGTGTTATAGTCACTTGTATATAGACCGAAGAAGCTTTTTGTGCAGATTAAACATTTCAACCAAAATTATATTTAAGTGGTATAAAGCTAGGGAGGAAATTTTCGTAAACACACCATGGATTTGGGGGCAGGAGGCGTGACACGACCAATAGGCAAGGTGTCTCACAGATACCATACCCTAGAAGAGTTTCGAAAGTTTCACTACTCTCGGAGCCCGGCCATGGGCCAGGCTCGTCTGGTGCTTGCCTGGTCAATCAGGCTGTTGCTGCTGGAGGCCCGCTGCCCCATCTCCATATGAAAACATATTTATTCTTTATGAAGTAATCTGATGAATGTTATATATTTTTTTAATATATATGAAATATAATCCTGTACACTATGTCAAAATAACAAGGGGATAAATCATCAAGGGTACAAATGAACAAAAATAAATGTTATATAAGCACACACTAGTAAAATTTAATAGGAAAACTTGAATACAAAATAAGAATTATATTAACTATCCCAAGTCACATTAATACTTCCCATTAATTTTTATATATTTTCTCCCCAATAATTTCTCACACTTTTATATTCCTTACACTGAGCCTTGATATTTTTCTTACCTTAAATGCCTTGTCCCTTATACAATAGTTCAGCAATTTTACACTATCAACTGTTTTGTCAAAATTACTTAAAAGTTACTCCAGTTGAACTATTTTTTATGTTAAAATGTATCACTCGTAGGAGGCCCCGAGTTACTACTTCCATAGTTGCAACCGTCTTGTTTGTATATTATGTCTGTCGTCAAGGATAACTCGGGGCCTCAACAGGCGTACCAACTCGGGGCCTCAACGGGCGTACCAACTCGGGGCCTCAACGGGCGTACCAACTCGGTGCCTCAACAGGCGTACCAACTCGGGGCCTCAACGGGCGTACCAACTCGGGGCCTCAACGGGCGTACCAACTCGGGGCCTCAACGGGCGTACCAACTCGGGGCCTCAACGGGCGTACCAACTCGGGGCCTCCTACTAGTGAAACACTCTGTACTTAAGAATATGCACTGAAAAATAAAAAAAATAGATAGTTTTAGTATAATGCAAGGCTATTTTTTTAACCTCTGATTTCTTCAATGTCTGAAGCAAGTCCAGTCTTTTAGACTCTCCATGGGCAAATTACTCTCTTCGTAGGCCTCTCCAGCTTTCCCGCTGGTGTGGCTACTGTGACAGGCAGTTTTTTCCTGAATTGGTCTTCGTGTTCAGTAACTTCCTCCCCGTGTTTGTCTTTGTGCTGGGCAGTTTACCCCCAGGGTTAGTGTTTGTGTTTGACAGTTTATTTCTGTTTACCCCTGGGGTGGCTGCTACGAACCCAAAAGATATTAGAATATGATGAGTGACAAATTAATGGAATAATAACGAAGCGAAACATTGTAAACAAAATGCAGTTAAAGTGATAATATTCCTTTACCAATAATGACATAGAAATAAAAAGAATCATAAAGAGATATAATGACCATTAGAATAAGGAATAACAACACGGTAATAACAGGTTTAGTATACAGAAAATGAGAATGATGTAAAGTAGAGCTATAGGGACATAGACACATGAAAGAAAGAGAAATAGAGACACATGTAGACTGTGACAGAGATAGCATAACAAAAACACAGAGTAAATATAAAAAGAATTAGAAAAGAAACATGAACAGACAAATATAGAAAAGTGAAACACTGATAACATAGATAATAGACAATGAAAATAGAAAATTACAAAAAAAATCGTAGAAAAATAGATCATGATTTCAGTAAAAAGAAAATGAAATAAGAGTAAAACGCATGAGATAAAGAAAGTATGTAAGACATAGAACATAAAATTAAGGAACTAAAATAAGTAGAGATTAAATAGGAGTTAAACACGAGAATTGGCATAAAAAATTGCATATAAATATGCAATAGAAAGTATCAGAGACAGACACAGCAATTAGTTACACAGAAATAATATTCAGAGACTAACATGGTAGAAACTAGTAAAGAAATTAAACAGCAAAAAGGTATAGGCATGCTAGGAACTAGCTAAGAATAAGCATTGGTAATACACACACAACCCGCACATATAAAAGAGAGGAGCTTACGACGACGTTTCGGCCCGACTTGGACCATTTACAAAGTCAAAGCAATATTAATATAAAGAAGAATGAACAGACTATATAAAAAAAAGTATGCAATATACACAATACACACACACACACACACACACACACACACACACACACACACTAGCGCTCTTGCTTCACGCACGGAGGGCCCGGGTTCAATTCCCGGCGGGGCCGAAACATTTCGAAGTGTTTCCTTACACACACACACACACACACACACACATATACAACAGGCCTAGTGTCTAATCGACATGTGCCCAGGACAAAATGGTAACTAACTAACACACGCAATACATACACACAATACACACACACACACAATACACACACACATACACACAATACATATACACAATACACACACACACACACACACACACACACAATACAAGACGTTCAGTGGGAGAGAGAATTGGCAGGAAAAACAGTAAAAGAAATGATGGAATATGTGACAACCAAATGCAAAGAGGCAGAGGAGAGGTTTGTCCCCAAGGGAAACAGAAGTAATGGGAAGACCAGAACGAGTCCTTGGTTCACCCAAAGGTGAAGGGAGGCAAAAACTAAGTTCACTAGAGAATGGAAAAAATACAGAAGACAAAGGACCCAGGAAAATAAAGAGATTAACCGAAGAGCCAGAAACGAATATGCACAGGTAAGATGGGAGGTTCAGCGACAATACGAAAATGATATAGCATCAAAAGTCAAGTCTGACCGAAGCTGTTGTATAGCCACATCAGGAGGAAAACAACAGTCAAGGACCAGGTAATCAGGCTGAGGAAGGAAGGTGGTGAGTTCACAAGAAACGACCAAGAGGTATGTGAGGAGCTTAACATGAGATTAAAAGAATTATTTACAGAGGAGACAGGAAGGACTCCAGGAATTCAGAATAGGGAGGTATACCAACAAGTGTTGGATGAAATACACACAACCGAGGAGGAGGTGAAGAAGCTGCTATGTGAATTCGATACCTCAAAAGCGGTGGGACCTGACAACATTTCTCCGTGGGTCCTTAGAGAGGGAGCAGAAATGTTAAGTGTGCCACTAACAAAAATCTTCAACACATACATTGAAACTGGACAACTACCTGAGGTGTGGAAGATGGCAAATGTAGTCTAAATTTTTAAGAAAGGAGACAGACACGAGGCATTAAACTACAGACCTGTGTCACTGACGTGTATAGTATGCAAAGTCATGGAGAAGATCATCAGGAGGAGAGTGGTGGAGCACCTAGAAAGACACAAGCTTATAAACGACAACCAGCACGGTTTCAGGGAAGGAAAATCCTGTGTCACAAACCTACTGAAGTTTTATGTCAAGGTAACAGAAGTAAGACACGAGAGAGAGGGGTGGATAGACTGCATTTTCTTGGACTGCAAGAAGGCGTTCGACACAGTTCCTCACAAGAGGTTAATGCAAAGCTAGAGGATCAGGCACGTAACAGGAAAGGCACTGCAATGGATCAGAGAATATCTGACAAGGAGGCAACAACGAGTCATGGTACGTGACGAGGTGTCCGAGTGGGCACCTGTGACGAGTGGCGTTCCACAAGGGTCAGTCCTAGGACCTGTACTGTTTTTGGTATATGTGAATGACATAACGGAAGGGATAGACTCAGAAGTGTCCCTGTTTGCAGATGATGTGAAGTTAATGAGAAGAATTAAAACAGTTGAGGATCAGGCAGGACTACAAAGAGACCTAGACAGGCTACAAGCCTAGTCCAGTAAATGGCTCCTTCAATTTAACCCTGCCAAATGTAAAGTCATGAAGATCGAGGAAGGGCAAAGAAGACCGCAGACAGAGTATAATCTAGGTGGCCAAAGACTGCAAACCTCACTCAAGGAAAAAGATCTTGGGGTGAGTATAATACCGAGCACATCTCCTGAGGCACACATCAATCAGATAACTGCTGCAGCATACGGGCGGCTGACAAACCTAAGAATAGCGTTCCAATACCTCACTAAGGAAACGTTCAAGACTCTGTACACCACATACGTCAGGCCCATACTGGAGTATGCAGCACCAGTTTGGAACCGACACCTGATAAAGCACGTGTGGAAATTAGAGAAAATGCAAAGGTATGCAACAAGACTAGTCCCAGAGCTAAGGGGATTGTCCTACGAAGAATGGTTAAGAGAAATCGGCCTGACGACACTAGAGGACAGGAGGGTTAGGGGAGACATGATAACGACATATAAAATACTGCGACGAATAGATAAGGTGGACAGAGACAAGATGTTCCAGAGAGGGGACACAGAAACAAGGGGTCACAGTTGGAAGTTAAAGACTCCTATGAGTCAAAGGGATGTTAGGAAGTATTTCTTCAGTCATATAGTTGTCAGGAAGTGGAATAGCCTAGAAAGTGACGTAGTGGAGGCAGGAACCATACATAGTTTTAAGACAAGGTTTGATAAAGCTCATGGAGCAGCGAGAGAGAGGACCTAGTAGCAATCAGTGAAGAGGTGGGGCCAGGAGCTATGAATCGACCCCCAACCATAAATAGGTGCGTACAAATAGGTGAGTACACACTGTGTGAGGAGGAGAGGGCGAAGTCAGTGTTTATTCATGGGCTGCAGGAGAGCGAGGGAAGGACACACACTGAAAGACGGCAGGCAAAAAAGAAAGGAGATTGAGAACATCATCACAGAAATATGTGAAGAGGACATGTCCGAGATTGAAAATTTTCAGAGAATAGGGGAGAAAGGAAGAAAACGACCAATCAAGCTGATTTTCAGGAAAGAAACAGGCAAAACAGGATCCTCCAAGACAAACCACGGTTAAAGGGGAATCGGAAGAATACAAGAGGGTGTTCCTAGACCGGACAACAAAAACAGAAGGACAGACCCGGGGGAGAGGAACAAAAGCGAAAGAAGCTAGAGGAGAGACAAGGACAGAATCAGCAGAGGACAACCAGATCAGGGCAGAGCAAAAGAGCAAGCACACACAGAACCATCCCCAGAACCCCACAACCACTCACGCTATCCCAACACGAACCACAATCACCCACCCAACACCTCAAGAATCCAGACACTGCCAGGTCCCCCCCCCCACAGACCCCAGAACACAGTGTTAGAGAGGAAACTGAAGGTATTACACCAACGCTGACAGAATAACAAATAAGTGAGGGGAGGGACACGAAAGAGTAAAAAAGAGGCATCACCGGACATCATAGCTCCACACAAACCAAGTTTCACTACTGATCAAAAACCTGGGGGATTTTGATGAGCTGGAGAAAGGAGACAGAGGAGAAGCAAGAGATTACATAGTATGAACGCTTCAGTCTGAGGTCCCAAGGTGGTAATTGCAGTGATGTATAACCCACCACAGAACAGCAGGAGGTGGCAAGAGAGATGAGAGTAATAGAGCGATGGTGACACACTGGCTGAAGTGGCAAAAGGGCTCATGGAGCATGGAAAAAGCTACTGATCATTGGTGACTTCAAGCAAAGGAATTGATTGGTGAACTTGGAGCCACATGGGGGCCAATTAGGGAGGGCAAAGATGGAGGTGGTACTGGAAAACTTTATGTACCAACACGTAAGGGACATACCAGAGAGAGAGGAGGATGATCCAACGAGACTGGACCAATATTCACCTTGAATAGTGAAGATATTGAGGACAAACATATGAAGGACCCCTTTTGGGGCCAGTGATCATGTGGTTTGCTTCGAATACACAGTAGAGTTACAAGTAGGGGGGAAGCAGGAAGGGCTGGACGAATGAAGCCAAACTACAAGAAAGGGGACTACGGGGAATGAAGAACCCTGAACGGGGTTCAGTGGGACAGAGAACTGGCAGGAAAGTTAAACGAGATGATGGAATATGTGACAACAATATGCAAGGAAGCTGAGGGGGAGGTTTGTACCCAAGGGTAACAGGAATAATGAAAAGGGATGAGCCCGTGGTTCATCCAAAGGTGCAGGTAAGCCAAAACCAAGTGTGCTAGGGAATGGAAGGAGTATAGAAGGCAAAGGGCCCAGGAGAAAAGGAGAGCAGTCGTAGAGCCGAAATGAATATGCACATGTAAGAAGGAGGCCCAACGACAATATGAAAACGACATAGCAGCGATAGCCAAATCCGACCCAAAGCTGTTGTACAGCCACATAAGGAGGAAAAAAAAGTCAAGGACTAGGTGATCAGGCAAAGGGAAAGAAGGAAGGAGAGATCACAAGAAACGACCGGAAGTAGTGAGGAACTAAACATGAGATTCAAAGAAGTGTTCACAGAGGAGACAGAAGGGACTCCAGAAAGACAGAGGTGGAACCACCAAGTGTTGGACACAATACATACAACCGAGGAAGAAGGAAGAGGCTGCTGAGTGAGCTAGATACCTCAAAGGCGATGGGGCCGACAACATCTCTCCATGGCTCCTAGAGAGGTAGCTGAGGCACTATGTGACCCTTAACAATAATATTCAACACATCTATCAAAAAAGGGGGCTACCTGAGGTATGGAAGAAGCAAAAATAGTCCCAATTTTTTAAAAAAAGGGACAAATGAAGCACTAAACTACAGACCAGTGTCACTGCATGTATAGTATGCAAGGTTGGGAAATTATCAGGAGAAGGGGGACACCTAAAAAATAAGCTTATCAAGACGGAAAACGGTTTGGGACGGGGGAAACCTTTTCCATGCCCTGGGGGTTTTATGACAGGGTGATAGCATAAAAAAGAAGAGGGGGTGTGCATTTTCTTGGACTGTAAGAAGGCGTTTACACAGTTCCCACAAGAGATTAGTGCAAAAAAATGGAGGACCAGGAGGGGGAACAGGGAAGGTCTCCAATGGATCGGAATAATTTTGGAAACAGCGGGACATTGTACGGGGGGGGGGTCAGAGGGCGCCTGTGACAGTTGGGGTTTCCCAGGGTCAGTCCTAGGACCGGTGCTGTTTCTAGTATTTTGAACGACGACGGAAGGGAAAAGACTCCGAAGTGTCCCGTTTAGATGATGTAATTTTTGAAAAATTCACTGGACGGGCCAGGGGGAACTACAATGGGATCTAGACAGGTTGCAAGCCGGTCCAGCAATTGGCTCCTGGGTTCAACCCCCCCAAGTGCAAATCATGAAAATTTTGGGAAGGGCAAAAAACCGCAGACGGGTACAGTCAGGGACCAGAGACTACAAACCTCAATCAAAAAAGATCTGGGGGGGTATAACACCAGGCACATTTCCTGAGGCGCACATCAAAAAAATAACTTCAGCACACGACGCATGGTAACCTAAAACACATTCCACATCTTAATAAGGAATCGTTCAGGACCCTTACACTGTGACTTTTGGGCCCCATTTGGATCGCACCGTTTGGGGAACCCCCCCCTGCCAAGAACGTAAAGAAACTGAGAAAGGCAAAGGGGTTTCAACAAGACAGTCCGGGGGAAGGGATGTCCACGAGGAGGGTTAAGGGAAACGACCTGACGACACTGGAGGACAGGAGGAAAAGGAGGACATGGAAGACATATAAAATACTGAAGGAATTACAAGGTGGACAGAAACAGAATGTTCCAGAGAGGGCACAGCAACAAGGGGCACAGTTGGAAATTGAAGACTCAGATGAATCCGGGGGGAAATTGGAAGTATTTCTTCAGTCAAATGGTCGGGAAGTGGAATAGTTTGGGGCGATGTAGTGGAGGCAGGATCCATTTATAGCTTTAAGAAGATATATAAAGCTCATGGCGCAGGGGGAGGACCCGTAGAGGCCAGTGAAGAGGGGGGCCGGAGCTATGACTCGACCCCTGCAACCACAACTAGGTGAGCAACTAGGTAGTACACACCCACACAAACACACACACCAATACATACACACACAATAAAACACACACACACACACACAAACACACACACACACACACACACACACACACACAACAAACACCACACTCACGATTTAAGAAATTCACAAATACAGGGGAAAACAGGAGAGAAAGCATCCCACGTTTCGGGCTGACTTGGACCATTTACAATCACACGGACAGAAACTGTGGGGCCCTCTGTCTTATGGCGGTTATTAATGTATTGTTCTAGTCCAGGAATTGTGAATTTATGTTTTTAAACGCCAATTTGCACAGTTTTTAAACCTGCAAAAAAGCTAGGTATCCTGACTCTTTTTTTTATTAACATGGCCGTTTTACCAAAGGGAGTGTGGCCCCCCAAAGAAAAACCATCATCATTCACCCATCACTTCTTGCCAGAGGGGTGGGAAACTCAGCTACAAAACTGCAACATTAACACCCCCCCCTTCAGAGTGCCAACTGTACTTCCCCTCTCCAGGGCTCAAGTCCGGCCGCCGGTTTTCCCTAACCCCTTTATAAATGTTACCTTGTTCACACTCCCAAAAGACGTCAAGTATTAAAAAACCCTTTGTCTCCATTTGCTTCATCTAACACGCTCAGGCACACTTCCCGGAAGTCCAAGCCCCCCGCACACAAAAACCCCCTTTACCCTCCCTCCCCCTTTTCTAGGCCGACCCCCACCCCCCCTTCCCCCCACTATAGATTTATAAACTCTCAAATTTCTATTTTGTTTCATCCCTCTATTTCCAAACCATCTCAATAACCCCCGCTCAGCCTCTGGATAATAGGGGTAATCCCCCCTCCTCTAATCTCCAAACTACGGATTCTCTGCATTATATTCCCCCACACATTGACCTCAGACATGACATCTCCCTGCCTCCCGCCTTTCCTTGTTGCAACATTCACAACCCATGTCTCCCCCCATACAAAGGGGGGTATAACTATCTCTCTACATTCCCCTTTTTTGCTTTCATGGGTAAAGTTCTCTGTCTCCACAAGCTCTACGCACCCTCACCTTTTTCCCTCGTTAATTCTATGATTCACCCCCTCCCCATACCCATCTTCTGAAAATCCACTTCCCAAAAATCTGAACATATTACCCCCCCATACTCTCTCCTTCCAATCTGATATCCCCTTTTTTTTTTTGTTATCCC